>PVJN01005171.1:0-84169 GCA_004026805.1 Lasiurus borealis | reverse complement strand
CCGAGCACTGTTGCATTTTGGGAAGGTGAGAGGTGCCGAGCACTGTTGCATTTTGGGAAGGTGAGAGGTGCCGAGCACTGTTGCATTTTGGGAAGGTGAGAGGTCCCCGAGCACTGTTGCATGCGGAGAGGCACAAGGGCTGGTAGCAGGCTCAGAGATGAGAGCTCTAAGCCCCGTTGTTGGCTGGGCCTTGGAGCGTCCCCAGCACTCTCATCTGTGAGGCTGTGAAGGGGGCCTACTGTGTGGTGAGGGCAGAGGATTTGACGTTGCGTGGTGGCACGCAGTGCAATATACAGATCCTGTAACAGAGAAACGCACCCCTGAAACCTAGACGGTCCTATTGACCCATGTCACCCCAACACATTCAATGATTACAAACAGATTTGGACCTTGGGTGGCTTGACAACAGAAATGTATTTTCTCTCAGCACTGGAGGCTGGAAGGCCAGGTTCCCAGGGTCAGCAGGGCGGGGCCGTCCTGAGGCCCCTCTCCTCGGCCTGCAGGTAGCCCTTGTCTCTGCGTGTCCTCATGTGGCCGCCCCTCTGTGCCCGTCTGTGCCTAATCTGTGCCCTCTGTGTCTAATCTCTTCATGTAAAGCCAGCAGCCAGCCTGGATTAGAGCCCACTCAAACGACCTCATGTAACGTATTTCGTTAAAGGCCCCACCACCAACTAGAGGATGTGGCTCAGCCGCCCACGCGCATGTATCTGGTTATTGTCCAGCTCTCCTCCCGGGGAGCCTCTGTTAGGCTCCTGCGTATGTTTCCTCTCGAGGCTCCATGAAGATCTACCGAATGAATGAAAGGGGCAGGAAGCAGCAAAGGTGTGAAGGGGACTGGGCAGTGTCTCCTCTTCGTCCAGATGCTTTTCCACCTTCCACTGAGCCCTCACGCTGAGCTGCGCAGGGCCGGGAAGGGCTCAGGGGGTCACTGAACCATGGTGCACAGACTCCCGGCTGCCTGGTCCCGGCCCCTGATTACAAACCATGGGGGGAACCCTGGCTGGTGTGGCTCAGTGGATAGACTGTTGGCCTGCGGACTGAAGGGTCCCAGGTTCAATTGGGGCCAAGGGCACATGTTCCAGGTTGTGGGCTCGATCCCCAGTAAGGGGCGTGCAGGAGGCAGCCGATCCATGATTCTCTGTCATCATTGATGTTTCTCTCTCCCTCTTTCTCTGAAATCAATAAAAATATATTTAAAAGCAAGACAAAAACATGGGGGAAACTGGGAGAGGCAGAGGACAAAGAGGAAGGAGGGTCAGGGACTAAAGTTGGGGCCAGGCTCCAGGATCTGAGAAGGGAGGCAGCTGGGATCCATGACTATGGATGACCATCCGATGGTCCTAAGTGGCTTCAGCCAGTCTGGTTCAGTGGATAGAGCATCGGTCTGCAGAATGAAGGATCCCGGGTTCCATTCCGGTCAAGGGCAAATGCCTGCATTGTGGGCTCGATCCCCAGTGGGGGGTATACAGGAGGCAGCCAATCAATGATTCTCTCTCATCATGGATGTTTCTCTCTCCCTTCCTTTCTGAAATCAATAGAAATACACACACACACACACACACACACACACACCATATTTTTTGGCATATAAGCGACTCCTAACTTTTCCAGGTAAATATAGAGTTTGGGATATACTCACCCTATAAGATGACATCCGGTGTATAAGACAACCCCCGACTTTTGAGAAGATTTTCCTGGGTTAAAAAGTCCTCTTATACGCCGGGAAATACACACACACACACACACACACACACACACACACACATATATATATATATATATATATACACACACACACACACACACACACACACACACACACACCCTGTTTCCCTGAAAATAAGACAGTGATTTATATTAATTTTTGCTCCCAAAGATGCCCTAGGTCTTATTTTCAGGGGATGTCTTACTTTTGGGGAAACATCTATTTAAAGATGGTCCTAAGTGATCGGACCCCTGCCCACCTCTGCCCACCCACGGCCCACCACTCTCCTCCTCCCCCTCTGTGTTCCAGCCACACTGACCTCCTCTCTCCTCCTCAGACTCCCTCTACTCCACCCGACCCTGGCCTGCGGCCCAGCTGCTCCTCCCGCTCGGAATAGCCCTCGCTTCATTTCACGCCTGGCTGGCTTCCTGTCATCCTTCACCCATGTCTCCTCGGAGACGCCTTTTCCTGACAGCACTATTTAAAGCCCATGCTCCAGCCCTGGGTGCCACGCCCCTTCTTCCCATCACCCTGTTTTTAACTCCTTCCCAGCATGCCTCGTCCTCTGAGATTATCTTGTCCTCTCCAGTGTTTACTTGGGAGGCTGCAACTTGTCAGCTGGCAGGCCCCAGCCACCAGGGATGGGCTTTGCTTGGCGGCGACATTTCTTGGGGCCAGGAGTTCAAGGTTGGGTGAATTCCCACCAAAGCCATCAGCATTTAAAGACTCTCCCTCGCGGTAGAATCCAAGATGGCGGCATAGGTAAACACCTACACTGCTGCCTCGCACAACAATTTCAAAACTACAACTAAAAGACAGAACGGACATCATCCAGAACCACAGGAAAGCTGGCTGAGTGGAAGTTCTACAGCTAGAGGGAAAGAGAGGGGCTCACAGAGACCCAGAGGAGCTGCAAAAAGCTGAGGTACGGAGACGCGCGCATGGAGAGAGCAGGTGCTGGAGAATCTGGCTGGCTTTCTCTGGCGGGAGGGAGACGGAGACTCCCAACAGCATTGAACCCCTTATCCTACGACACTAAACCCCAGATCCAGCCGAAACTCATACGAGGGGAGTTTGGACTGTGAAAAGGAAGAAGTGTATGGAAATTTAGGGGAGCCACAAAAGATCAGAAGTCTGGTGGCACACACGGCACTGCGCAAAGAGGACCGACTGCTGATTGTGCCGCTGGCTTTTGTGAGTGGGCGGAAGACAGACCCTACCAACTGTGC
This sequence comes from Lasiurus borealis, assembly GCA_004026805.1. NCBI lineage: Eukaryota > Metazoa > Chordata > Mammalia > Chiroptera > Vespertilionidae > Lasiurus > Lasiurus borealis. The sequence continues at coordinate 81,235 of PVJN01005171.1, read as the reverse complement.
CACTTCTGACTCCACTAAGCCCCTGTTTCAGGCGAAACTTTGGGGACCCAGACTCATATGGTCCCGAAGCACGGGGGAGCTGGAATAGCAGCAGTCCAGAGGCACTGCGAGAGTGCCTGTGCGAGAGCAAGGGACTGCTCCAGCGATTACCCAGTCACGTGAGACTCGGGGGCCGTGGAGGGCGGGGCCGACTGGTAGGCAAGGCAGTCCCTTAAGCCCTGAGACTCCACCCATCCCAAGCTCAACAGAGAGGCTTCTGTGGTTTTGCTAGTCTGGTATCATAAGGCTGAATCCAACACAGAAGTTCTCCCGGCATAGTGAAAATGCCGAGACAAGGGAAGGGGTCACAAACAAAAGAAATGGAGGGAAAAAAAACGACTGGATATAGAGTTCAAAACCACGCTTATAAGGTTTTTCAAGAATCTCCTAGAAAAGATGGATAAATTTAGCAAAACCCAAGAGAAGATGAAAAAGAACCAACTAGAGATGCAAAAGAACGAGCTAAAAATTAAACATACATTGACTGAATTAAAAAATATTGTACAGAGACCTAACAGCAGACTAGAGGAAGGCAAGAATCAAGTCAAAAATTTGAAATATAAAGAATCAGAAAACACTCAACTGGAAAAGCAAGAAGAGAAAAGAATCCAAAAATGTGAATATAATGTAAGGAGCCTCTGGGACAGCTTCAAGCGTACCAACATCAGAATTGTGGGGGTGCCAGAGGAAGAGAAAGCAAGATACTGAAAACCTATTTAAAGAAATAATGACTGAAAACTTCCCACATCTGGTATAAGAAATAGACTTACAAGTCCAGGAAGCACACAGGACCCCAAATAAAAGGAATCCAAAGAAGACTACACCAAGACACATCATAATGAAAATACTAAGAGCAAAAGACAAAGAGAGAATGTTAAAAGCAGCAAGAGAAAAACAGTTCATTACCTACAAGGGAGCACCCATACGACTGTCAGTTGATTTCTCAACAGAAACGATGCAGGCCAGACGGGAGTGGCAAGAAATTTTCAACGTGATGAATAGCAAGAACCTACAACCAAGAATACACTATCCAGCAAAGCTAACATTCAGAATTGAAGGACAGAGAAAGAGCTTCACAGAGAAGAAAAAGCTAAAGGAGTTCATCAACTCCAAACCAGTATTATATGAAATGCTGAAAGGTACTCTTTTAGAAGAGGAAGAAGAAAAAGGTAAAAGATAAAAAATTATGAACAACAAATACGGATCTATCAACAAGTGAATCTGAAAATTAAGGGAATTGAAGATTTGATCAACAGAATCAACTGGTGAATATAATAGAATCGGGAGCACAGAAAGGGAGTGGACTGATAATTCTCAGGGGGAAAGGGGTGAGGGGTGTACAGGGAGAGACTGGACAAAAATCATGCACCTATGGATGAGGTCAATGGGAGGGAGGTAAGGGTAGAGGAAAGGGTGGGAGCGGGGTGGAGGGAAACTATGGAGGGGAAAAAAGAGAACAAATGTAATCTGAATAATAAAGATTTTTTTTAAAAAGATCAGAAGGGTGAGTGGGTACCTTTGGAAAAAATAAAATAAATAAAGACTCTCTCTCGCCCTGGCTGGTGTGGCTCTGTTGGTGGGGTGTGCGCCTGGGCCCTCGGAGGTTGGTGGTTCGATCCCTGGCCAGGGCACATATCTGGCAGGCAGGCCAGATCCCCGGTCAGGAGCCTGCGGAGGCAGCTGATCGAGGGAGGGCTGAAGTGGTGGGAGCTGGGTTTCCCCCGCCCTGTCCCTGTTCCCATCACACCTGCCTGCTGCCTTACCTATGGCCGTCCTCAATGGCTGCTGCAGGCATTGTTAACTACCTGTCTCCTCCCAGTAGACTCTGAGCCTCTTGAGGTCTGTCTTGTCCTTCCCCTCCTCCCCTCCCCCACCTTTAAAAAACATATTTTATTGATTTTTCACAGAGAGAAAGGGAGAGGGACAGAGAGTTAGAAACATCGATGAGAGAGACATCTATCAGCCACCTCCTGCACACTCCCCACTGGGGATGTGCTCGCCACCAAGGTACATGCCCTGGACTGGAATCGAACCTGGGATCCTTGAGTCCACCTAGGCCGAAGCCCTGTCAGATGAGCCAAACCGGTTTCGGCCCCGCCTTTCTTTTTAAGATCAAATTACACTGCAACTTGAATGCCTTTCTTTTCATTTTGTGATTCACCATATATGTTTAATCCTCACCTAAAGATATTTTTTCCGTTGATTTTTAGAGAGTTGAAGCAAGAGGGAAAAACAGAGAGAAACATAAATGGGAGAAAACATTGATGGGTTGCCTCTTGCACGAGGCCCAACCAGGGGCCAGGATGGGGAGGAGCCTGCAACTGAGGTACGTGCCCTTGACCGGAATCGAACCTGGGACCCCTTAGTCCACAGGCCGACTATCCACTGAGCCAAAATGGTTTCAGTGAATCTTTTTTAATATATTAGTATTAACTTCAGAGAGGAAAGGGAGGGGGAGAGAGAGAAACATCGATGATGAGAGAGAATCACTGGTCAGCTGCCTCCTGCACGTCCCCTACGGGGGATCAAGCTTGCAACCTGGGCATGTGCCCTTGACTAGAATTGAACCTGGGACCTTTCAGTCTGCAGGCTGACGCTCTATCCACTGAGCTAAACCGGCCAGGGCTGTTGGTTGGGGCTCAGTTGATGCTTTTATTTGCCCTGACTGGGGATTAAACCCGAAACGGTGTATCAGGATGACACTATGGTGCAGGAGGGAGGCAGCTGGCCAATGCTTCTCTCTCATCATGGATGTTTCTCTCTCTCTCCCCCTCACCCTTCCTCTCTGTAATCAATCTTTCCCAGTGGAAACTCTGTCCCCTTAAAAACTGACTCCCACTCCCCTACCCGGCCCCAGGCCCACACTTTCTGCCTCTCCCACTTATTCTTCTTTCTCTCCAGCTTCCCAAATCGCATCTGCTCTGTAATAGATGTTTAGTAAGTGGTTGTTGAATGAGTGAATGAATGAATGAATGAATGAGAGGGTGCTTGTGAGGAGGGAGGGTGCCCTCAGGTTTCTTGTTTGAGGAGCCTGGGAGGGGGTGCATTGAGGAGATGTTGAGACCGAAGTTGGGGGTTCCCCTGCGTCTGAGCACCCCGTCTCTCCTCTCCCCGCAGGCCTGCTGCTCCTGGTCAGCCTGGAGGTGTTCCGGCATTCCGTGCGAGCCCTGATCCAGAGGGTGGGCCCCGAGCCGCCCCCGGCCCCCGCCCTGACCTACGAGTACTCCTGGTCCCTGGGCTGCGGCGTGGGGGCCAGCCTGGTCCTGCTGCTGGGGGGCAGCTGCTTCCTCCTGCTCACCCTGCCGCCCTGGCCCTGGGGCTCCCTCTGCCCCAAGCAGGGGCCCAGGGCCCCCTAGACGCCCGCCTGCGCTCTTTCCAGCTCCTCGCAAACCCTCCTGGACCCTCTGTCCCCTCAGAATCTTGTTGTTCTTGTGAGTCCTCACCTGGGGACATTTCTCCGTGGACCCCTCGAGAGAGAGTGGGAGGGAGAGGGAGAGGCAGAGAGAAACACTGATGTGAAAGAAAGACACATCGATGGGTTGCCTCCTGCATGCACCCCGACCAGGGCGCGGGCTGGGGGAGGAGCCTGCAACTGAGGGACATGCCCTCGACCTGAGTGGAACCCCGGACCCTTCGGTCCTGGGGCTGACGCTCTACCTGCTGAGCCACACCGGCCAGGAACCCTCAGCATCTTTTGGCCCCCATCCTGGAGAAGCTGTTCCCCTGGCTCCGGGGTCCAGGTTGTTGGCACAGACCGGTCTTGAACCCTCGGCCTTTTCCTCTGTACATATGTGTTCCTCCGTGGCTGAGTCTGGCCCGCTTGGGGGTGGGGTGGGGAGAGGCTTTTTGCAAACGAGGGTCCCCAGGGGAGGTGGCTGGGGACCTGATGGGGTAACTAGGGACGGGAGGGGTGGAAGAGGAAGGAGGTCGGGGTGTGGGACCTATTCATGTCTGAGAGCTGGATGCATTCACTTGTGGGGGAGAGCCTTCTTCTAACTAATCCAAAATTTGGAGACGTGGGTGGGGGTGGGGGGGTGTCTGGGTCTGGCCTCACTGAGTCTGATTTGGGATTAAAGGTTTGGAAATGTAACAGCTTGGAATGGGAGTCCGTTTGTGGTGGGGTTGCGCGTCTGGGGCAGAGAAGAGGGATGCTTCTGCCCCCCAGAACCACCCTACATGCTGCTTGTCAGCCCCCAAGCCTCATGTCCACGGACCCGTGGAGAGTGATGGGAAATTCCAAATGGAGACACAAACGTTGCTATGGGTTGAAGGTGTCCATTCCAAATGTATGTGTTGGGGTCGTCACCCCCTGGACCTCGGAATGTGACCTTATTTGTTTTTTCGTGTGTGTGTGATTTTTTTTTTAATATTTATTTATTCAGAGAGGAAGGGAGAGGGAGAGAGAAACATCAATGATTGGAGAGAATCATGGATCTGCTGCAGGAGTACGTCCCCCAAAACCTGGGCAGGTGCCCTGACCGGGAATTGAACTGTGACCTCCGGGTTCTGAGGTCGGTGCTCAACCACTGAGCCATGCCGGTTGGGCTGTTTGTTTTTAAATTTTTTATTTATTGACGTTAGAGAGAGAGGGGGAGGGAAAGGAAGAGAGAGATTTGTTGTTCCGCTTATTTATGCATTCATTGGTTGATTTAAAAAATTGTTTTTTAAAATTAATTTCAGAGAGCAAAGGAGAGAGAGATGGAAACATCGATGATGAGAGAGAATCATGGATCGGCTGCCTCCTGCACGCCCCCTCCTAGGGACTGAGCTCCAAACTCGGGCAGGTGCCCTTGACTGGAATTAAACCTGGGACCCTTCAGTCTGCAGGCCGATGCTCTATCCACTGAGCCACAGCTGCCAGGGCATTGGTTGATTTATGTGCATGCCCTGACCAGGGATGGAACCCTCGACCTTCGTGTAGCTTTAACCAACTGACTACCCAGCCAGGAGGGAACGTAACCATAGTTGGGAATGGGGGTCTTTCAAGGGCAGTTGGGGGAACAAGGCCTGCAAGGGAGGGCAGTTAGGAGTAATCAGACTGGCAGGGGAGTGGTGAAGAGGTGATCAGGCTGGCAAGCAGAAGCAGTCAGGGGCTTAAAATGAGGTCCCGGGGTGCCTCGTGTCCCTGCAAGCCAAGGACATGAGGTCACAGGCACGTCCAGATGGAGGATGAGGTGAGGGGAGTCGGGGAGAAGGCGGGATCTAGGAGCCTGAATGGGGTCCTCCCTCCCGGCAGCCGCAGAGACCAGCCCTCGGGCACTTCAACTCGACTTTCCAGCCCCTAGAACCGTGAGACAAGAGGTTTCTGTAGTCTGAGTCACCCTGCCGGTCCTACTCTGTTATGGTGGCTCTAGACCCGTGCAGATGGTGGTTCCCGGAAGCAATCCTAGGGAGCGGGGCCTGTTCATGGCTGAGATCTGGGTGCATTAGTCAGATGCTGCTCAGTGGTTAGAGTGTTGGCCTATCACCAGAGTCCTGGGTCCGATTCGTGGCCAAGGGCACGCGCCTGGGTTGCAGGTTCAATCCCTGCCCTGGTCGGGGCATGTGCAGGAGGCAACCAATGGATGTGTATCTCTCACATCGTGCTTCTCTCTCTCTCTCTCTCTCTCTCTCTCTCTCTCTCTCTCTCTCTCTCTCTTTCTCTTTCTCTCTCCACATCCTCCCTTACTTCCATGCTCTCTAAAAATCAATGGAAAAAATATCCTCAGGTGAGGATTAAAAAAAAAAAAGTATATATATCAAAACCTGTTTGGCTCAGCAGATCGAGCGTCGGCCTGGGGACTGAAGGGTCCCAGGTTTGATTCCGGTCAAGGGCACTTACATTGGTTGTGGGCACATCCCCAGTGGGAGGCGTGCAGGAGGCAGCTGATCGATGTCTCTCTCTCATCAATGTTTCTGGCTCTCTATCCCTCTCCCTTCCTCTCTGTGAAAAATCAATAAAATATATTTTTTAAAAATGTGGACATGGCTTTAGGATTGGGGCGTGGGGGGCTGCAGGAGTTTTGGGGCGCAGGACAGAAAAGGCCCAGCGTGCCTTGAGGAGACGGTGGGATACGGATGAGACTGGGAGGCCTCGGAAGCGAGGAGAGCTGTGGGGAGCGTCTGTCGCCTTCGGGAACACACTGGGTGTGAACAGAATATGGCAGGAGTGGGAGTGACAGCACCAGCACCAGCGGCCCCCACGGTCTCCGAGCGTGAAGAGCTGGGTCAGGCCAGATGTCAGCCTCCTCCCCGGGAGGCCAGCGAGGGGCTTTCAACTCGGAAATCACAGCTGGAATTCTTGCACAAGCTAGGAAGTGCTGAAGCTCATCTCTTATTTCCCAAAGGCCAGTGTCTCTTAAGCATTGGAAAATAGCTTTAAAAGCCCTCTAGCGGGGTTTGGCTCAGTGGGGAGAGCACTGGTCTACAGACTGGAAGGGTCCCTGGTTCGATTCCAGTCAAGGGCACAGGCCTGGGTTGCAGGCTTGATCCCCAGTTGGGGGCCTGCAGGAGGCAGCCAATCAATGATTCCCTTTCATCATTCATTTTCTCTCTCTCCCTTTCCCTTCCTCTTTGAAATCAATAAAAAAATATTAAAAAAAAGAATAGTTAAAATACGGAATATGTGCTTGTTTACGAATATAATGTAATACAATAGGTGATAATATAATAGGTGATAACATCTATGTAATATGTTATGATATCACATATTCTGAGTTCAATTCTCTGAAATGTTTGTTTTTTAATTTTATTTTCTATTTTTATATTTCATTGATTTTTTTACAGACAGGAAGGGAGAGGGATAGAGAGTTAGAAACATCAATGAGAGAGAGACATTGATCAGCTGCCTCCAGCACGCCCCTTACTGGAGATGTGCCCTCAACCAAGGTACATGCCCCTGATGGAAATCGAACCTGGGACCTTTCAGTCCACAGATGCTCTATCCACGGAGCCAAACTGGTTTTGGCTGAAATGTTTCTATATTTAATTAGACACTGTATAATATTATATATAATACGAGAGGCCCAGTGCCTGAATTCATGCACGGGTGGGGTCCCTCTGGGTGGCCTGCAGGGACTGGGCCAAAGCCTGCAGCCCACCATCACCTGCAGCTCCTACCTGTGGCTCATCTTGGCCCACAGCGCTCACCAACCATCAGTCCTCAGACTGGCGCCCTCCCAAGGGGAGTGGCCTGAGGGATGGGGTTGAAGCTGACTCTCTGATATCCCCGAGGGGTCCTGGATTGCCAGAGGGCACAGGTCAGGCTGAGGAACCCCACCGGTGCAGGATAGGGCCAGGGAGGGACTGCGGGAAGGCTCCAGGGCATGTCTGGCCCAGCTTGCTCAGTCCCACTCATTCGCTGGACCCCAGCAGCAAGCTAACCTACAGGTCAGAGCATCTGCCCCCTGGTGATCAGTGCACATCCTAGCAAGTGGTTGAGTAGCCTTAGCATGTCATTAGCATATTACACTTTGTTTGGTTGTTCAGTTGTTCTGCTGTTCGGTCTATTTGCATATTACCTTTTTGTTATATAGGATATACTATAAGTTATATCATTATACAAACATTATATATAGTATATGATTATATTATAGTCAATGAATTCCCATATTACTATTATGAATATTATATTATAATATATTAATATATTTTCATAAACATTACCATACTTAATTATAAAGTATAAGTACAATTATATTATTATATGGAATTATAATATATTATTATCCTATCTAATAAAAGAGTAATATGCAAATTAACCACACCATTGCTACACTCTCAAGCCATGCCCACCAGCCAATCAGGAGTAAATATGCAAATAAACCCAACTAAGTTGGCTGCAGCCAAGGAAAGCAGGAGGGAGGCTTGGGTTTCCCTGACAATGGAGGAAGCCAAGCTTTCTGCCTGCCCTGGCGGGCCTAGTCCTTCACTTAAGACTACAATGTTTCAATTATAGAAGATAAATAAACCCCAACAGAAATGGCTGCGGCCAAGGAGCTAGCAGGAGGTTTGGCTCTGCTTCAGGCTACAAAGTTTCAATTGTAGAAGATAAATAAATCCCAGATACCAGGGCCTCTGCTTGGATGGTGGGAGGGGAGTGAGGGGGGAAAGAGGAGGGTAAATAGATAAGGGGGGGCATGGCCAGCCTGCAAACCAGGCAGAAGTGGTTAGGGGCAAGCATGCAGGCAGGCAAGCCATTGGGAGCTAGCAGTCCTGGATTGTGAGAGGGATGTTCGACTGCCCGTTTAGGCCCGATCCTACTCTGGTCCTAGTAGGATCAGGCCTAAACGGGCAGTTGGACATCCCTCCAGGGGTCCTAGATTGGAAAGGGTGCAGGCTGGGCTGAGGGACACCCCTCCCCACCGTGCACAAATTTCGTGCACCGGGCCTGTAGTTTATAATATAACGATCCCCGGTCCCAGGACTGAAGCGGCTTCCCCCTGGAGGAGAGCACTGTCCCCGGGAGGCGCGGGGCAGCCCCCCTCGCCCAGGGCTGCGCTCCTTGGCGGGACCCTGTCCTCCTTCCTCCTGCGCTGAGGATGCCGCGGGAGAGCGCACACCTGCATTCACGCCTGGACCAGCGGAGGCAGGAGGCAGCGCGGGCCGGCGGGGTGAGGATGTGGGCCCTGGACCCTGCGGTGCGGTTGCAACCGGCTCCCCTTTTCATACCCCGCTCGCCCTCCCCGCGCCTCGGTGACCCCTGCCTGACCCTCCCAGAGCCTCTGTGAGGAGCACACCGCGCCCATCCCCCCCAAATCCCTGCAAATCCCTGCAAAGCTCTGGCAGCCAGCCAGGCCCGGGCCACAGCTCCCCTGGGTCCTGCTGCTGCTATTCGCCACCGCACGCGGGCACTCGGCTCAGCATCCAGTGCCGAGGGGGAGGGACCCCGAGGAGCCGGCCTTGCGGAGATGGAAGCATGCTGATCCCGGGACCACACTCATGAGCGTGTAATTGTAAACGGAGAGGAGCGCCAGGAAGTGGGATCATCAGGGGATTTTTTTCTACTTGACTTTGGGTCCAGCCAGAGATGTCTGCGTGGGGGGGGGACCTCTGGTGACGGGGAAACGGCTTTGTCCAGTGGGGTCCTCTCCTACCTCGGGTCTTCCTGGACTTCTCAGAAGTGGGAGGAGGGACTAGAGGTTCCTCAAAGAGAAGTAACTGGAGCCGAAACCGGTGTGCTCAGTGGATAGAGCATCAGCCGGCAGACTGAAGGGTCCCAGGTTCGATTCCGGTCAAGGGCATGGACCTTGGTGGCGGGCACATTCCGAGTAGGGGGGGAGCAGGAGGCAGCTGATCGATGCTTCTCTCTCATTGATGTTTCTGACTCTATCCCTCGCCCTTCCTCTCTGTAAAACATCATATATATATACACACAAGTAACTGGCATCTTTTCACCTTATTTCTTCATAGTGAAGCAAAATTGAAACTTCTTTTATTTTTTTAACAACATATTTTTTTATTGGTTTCAAAGAGGACGAGAAAGGGAGAGAGCGACAGAAACATCAACGATGAGAGAGAATCATGGATCTGCTGTCTCCCGCACGCCCCCCACTAGGGATCAAGCCTGCAACCTGGGCATATGCCCTTGACCGGAATCGAACCCGGGACCCTTTAGTCTGCAGGGTGAGGCTCTATCCACTGAGCCAAACCGGTGAGGGCCGAAGCTTCCTTTAAAATAGTTTTTAATTTTTCAATAACTGGTGACATTTAATGTTGGTTTACATCAGTTCCAGGTGTACAGCGCAGTCAGACAGTTCTATACTTTACCAAGTGATCACCCCAATAAGTCTAGTCCCCCCTGGCACCATTCATAGTTATGACAATATTATTGACTGTATTCTCTGAATACATCCCCATGACTATTTTGTAGCTGCCAATTTGTGCTAAAATAAAAGACACTTGAAATTGACTATCCTCCCACCCTTTTCATTTACATTTTCAAACTTTTTGGAACATAATTTCAACACTTGGATCCATCAACATGGGAGTGTAGCCAACATGTCCGGTTCTCACCTCCAGCTCCAGGGACAGGGAAAGCCCCACAAGGACCCGTCAGGAGAAGCGCGACGTCTGGCTCATGTTCGAAACATTAAGGGATCATGATTGTGTCCCAGCCCGATTGTGGCTCAGTGGTTGAGCGTCAACCTGTGTATGAACCAGGAGGCCACGGTTCAATTCCTGGTCAAGGGCACATGCCCTGGTTGTGGGTATGATCCCCAATGTGGGGCGTGCAGAAGGCAGCCGATCCATGATTCTCTCTCATCATCGATGTTCCTCTCTCTCTCTCTTTCTCTCTCTTTCTCCCTTCCTCTCTGAAATCAATAAAAAGTATTTTTTTAAAAGGATTGTGCCCCCATAGATTTAATAAAAACATTAAGTATTGTGGGAAAGAAAAAACAATATTGTGGCTAACGGGGGTCTGAAGACATTCAAGGACAGGTTGGAGAGAGAAGAGAGGAGGGATTGTGGAGAGAGAGAGAGAGAGAGAGAGAGAGAGAGAGAGAGAGAGAGAGAGAGAGAGAGAGAGAGAGAGAGAGAGAGAGAAAATGAGGTTGAATGCATCAGCCTTTCAACGAGCGCCACCTGGAGGGAGAAGCTGGAACTGCACCTACAGATTCCCAATGAAGCATTGGTCCTGGGTCCATGCATTTACAGGCTGGAGAACCGATCTGCAGGGCAGAAAACTTCAGCCTGAGACGCGGAGGGAGCAGAGCGGCTCCCGGTGGGGAGGGAAAGGCAACGCTGACCCAGCCCAGCGCCGCCAGCCAAAAGCAGGTCAGGACTGGGCGGTGGCTGTGGTTCTCCTTGTCCGGTAACTAAAGAAAAACAACAGTGCTGGTAAGTCACTATTCCTAAGAGGACTCGGGACTAGCCTTAGTGTCCCCCAGGGGCTCAGGTGAAGAGTGAAACTTGTGGGGTGGGGGAAGAGGAAGCTGGTTTTCTGAGGCCCCCCTTTCCCCTTTTTAAAAAATATAATTTTATTGATTTTTTACAGAGAGGAAGGGAGAAGGACAGAGAGTTAGAAACATCAACGAGAGAGACATCCATCAGCTGCTTCCTGCATGCCCCCTACTGGGGATGTGCCTGCAACCAAGGTACATGCCCTTGACCGAATCGAACCTGGGACCTTTCAGTCTACAGGCTGACGCTCTAGCCACTGAGCCAAATTGATTTCAGCTCTTGTCTGGTTTTGCTGATCTTTCTGTCTTGGAGCAGAAACACAATGGAGGCCTACATGTTGTCTCTGCGGAAGAGAGGTCAGGGGTCCACAACCCAGGAGCAGCCCTATGCTCGGGGAGAAAAGGTCACACTAGGGGTGAGGTCCCACCTCTTAGGGTCAACGAAGGAGGTACCCATGAGGCCAAAAGTGGTAAAGAATTAGACATTTACTAGAGGCCTGTGCACAAATTCATGCACGGGTGGGGTCCCTCAGCCTGGCCTGTGGGATCAGGCTGAAATCAGCTCTCCAACATACCTCCGAGGGGTCCTGGATTGTGAGAGGGTGCAGGCCAGGCTGAGGGACCCCACTGGGGCACGACTGGGGCCGGGGAGGGACACCGGAGGTTGGCCAGTTGGAAAGGGATGCGGGAGGGCTCCAGGGTGTGTCTGGCCCTTCTCCATCCATCCTGATTGGCCGGATACCAGCAGCAAGCTAGACTACCTGTCAGAGGATCTGCCCCCCCTGGTGGTTAGTGCACCTCATAGCAAGCAGTTGAGTGGCCTTAGCATATCATTAGCATATTATGCTTTGATTGGTCAAATGGACTGACTGGGTGATTGGGCAGTTAGCATATTAGGCTTTTATTATATAGGACTAGAGGCCTGGTGCACAAAATTTGGTGTCCCTCAGCCCAGCCTGTACCCTCTCCAATGTGGGACCCCTTGAGGGATGTCCAACTGGTGAGATCGGGCCTAAGCAGGAAGTCGGATATCCCTCTCACAATATCGCCTGCCTGCCTGCCTGCCTGCCTGCATGCATGCTTGCCCCTAACCACTTCTGCCTGCCAGCCTGATAACCCCTATCCACTCCTCTGCCAGCCTGATCAATGCCTAACTGCTCCCCTGCCATCCCAATTGCCCCTGACTGCACTCTCCTGCCAGCTTGATCACACGTAACTGTCCTCTCCTGCAGGCCTGATTACCTGCAACTGCCCTCCCTTGAAGGCCTGGTCCCTCCCACCTGCCCTCCCCTGCTGGCCATTTTGTGGCAGCCATCTTGTGTCAACATGGGGTGGCCACCTCGTGTGTTGGAGTGATGGTCAATTTGCATATTACTTCTTTATTAGATAGGATTAGATCATCTGGAGATTTTAAAGGACTCTAGGTGGATTTTTTTCAGTGGGAATTCTCTGGGCAGGTCCACATCCTGGGCATGTCCAGAGGGGAAAGTTACTGGTCTTAGCAAATGGAATGTGGTCTAAGCCAGTGGTCAGCAAACCACAGCTCTCGAGCCACATGTGGCTCTTTGGCCCCTTGAGTGTGGCTCTTCCACAAAATACCATGGCCTGAGTGAGTCTATTTGGAAGAAGTGGCGTTAGAAGAAGTTTAGCTTTTAAAAATTTGGCTCTCCAAACAAATTCCCATCGTTGTCCTGTTGATATTTGGCTCTAGTGACTAACGAGTTTGCCGACCACTGGACTAAGCGAAAGGGGATGTCGGCTGTGAAATGATCCAAAGGCCATTTTCCCAGAGGAGGGGTATCAATTCAATTGCTTGATCAGACCTAACAGCAGAGGACCTTCTGTACCTGGCCTACCGTCCTTGTTCTGCTCACGTCTGTCTAACTGCCTCCCACACTATTAGCTATCTGTCTGTCTACAGGAGGACAGGAAGTTCCAGAGACTTAAAGAAACCTTTCCAAGGTCACCTAACCCGGGACTTATGTCCAATACTGTTTAAAATCTAAGGACTTGCTGAAACCAGTTTGGCTCAGTGGATAGAGCATCGGTCTGCGGACTGAAAGGTCCAGGTTCGATTCCAGTCAAGGGCATGTACCTTGGTCTTGGGCACATCCCCAGTAGGAGGTGTGCAGGAGGCAGCTGATCGATATATCTCTCTCATCAATGTTTCTAACTCTCTATCGCTCTCCCTTCCTCTCTGTAATAATCAATAAAATATATTACAAAAAATAAAAACAATAAAAACCAAGGACTCTCCCTTCCCCTGGTTTTGGCCTCTTCTCGGCATGCCCGGTGTGGAAAGAAGATAAACTTGGACTCCACTTGCTACTGTATTTGTGACTTCAGAAAGTAAATGGTCAGGAATTGCTGTGTTAAAATAAAAAAAACTTGCCCTACTCGATGTGGCTCAGTGGGTTGAGCATTGGTCCCAGGTTTGATTCTGGTCAAGGGCATGTTACCTCACTTGCGGGCTCCTTCCAAGCCTGGGCCCTGGTCGGGTCACAGGCAGGAGGTAACCGATCGATGTGTTTCTCTCACATCGATATTTCTCTGTCTTTCCCTCTCTTCTACTCTCTCTAAAAATCAATGGGGACATATCCTCAGATGAAGTTTAAAAAAAAAAATCAAAGACTTAGTATTCTAATTTAAGGAGGATGAATCTGAGGCTGGATGTCCATAAATGATTTCCATTAGACTCATCTATTTTATCTTAATATACTTTTATTCCTTTCAAGAGGAAAGGAGAGGGGGAGAGAGATAGAAACATCCATGATGAGAGAGAATCATGGGTCGGCTGCCTCCTGCAGGCCCCACCCTGGGGATCCAGCCCACAGCCCAGATGTGTGCCCTGATCGGGAATGGAATGGTGACCTCCCAGTTCATGGGTTGACGCTCTACCATGGAGCCACTCTGGCCAGGCTGGAGTCATCAATTTTAGTTATCAGATATTTGTCAAGACAGTGTGACAATGCCCAAACCAGTTTGGCTCAGTGGATAGAGCGTCGGCCTGCGGACTGAAGGATCCCCGGTTTGATTCTGGTCAAGGGCATGTATGTTGGTTGTAGGACATCCCCAGTGGGAGGTGTGCAGGAGGCAGCTGGTCGATGTTTCTCTCCCATCAATGTTTCTAACTCTCTCTCCCTCTCCCTTCTTCTCCGTAAAAAATCAATAGCTGAAACCAGTTTGGCTCAGTGGATAGAGCGTCAGCCTATGAACTGAAAGGTCCCAGGTTCGATTCTGGTCAAGGGCATATACCTTGGTTGCCGGCACATCCCCAGTAGGGGGCGTGCAGGAGGCAGCTGATCGATGTTTCTCCCTCATCGATCAGCTGCCTCCTGTCCCTCTCCCTTCCTCTCTGTAAAAAAAAAATAAAAAATAAAAAATAAATCAATAAAATATACTTAAAAATAAAAAGAACCAAAATCCCTTTTCAGATTAGCTAGTGCCAGGAATGATGGCTCAAGAAAGCTGCAAGGAGGGAAGCGAGGCTGAGTTTTGGAAGCAAATAGAAGTAAGAAAAGAAGAAGAAAGGCAGAAAGGAAAAAAAGCTGTCATTGCTGTCACTGGTCCCCCTTCCCGGATGCTGGCTGAGTCAGCTCTGTGTTTCTCAGGAAAGACCGCCTTCCTCCTCATGGTGAGACAGATGGTCCCGAGAGCGCCCACGTCTTACAGAGAGGATGACTTCCGCGGCAGGAGGAACAGAGATCCTCCACCCCCATGTTGCCGCTCCCCGATGTGACCTTGCCGACCTGGGGCTGGTGAGGAGAGGATGCTCCCCCAGAGGTGCCATTTCTGGGGAGCTTCTGGGTGGAGTGGGTGCCAACACACTGGGTGCCTGGACACCTCCACCCGGTGTGAACGGGACCTCCTGCTCAGGAGGGAACCCTGTGTTTGGGGCTTCCTGCTCCAAAGTCACTCTTAAAAAAAAAATTAAAATATATTTTATTGATTTTTTACAGAGAGGAAGAGAGAAGGACAGAGAGTTAGAAACATCAATAAGAGAGAAACATCGATCGGCTGCCTCCTGCACACCCCCTACTGGGGATGTGCCCACAACCAAGGTACATGCCCTTGACCGGAATTAAACCTGGGACCCTTCAGTCTGCAGGCCGACACTCTATCCACTGAGCCAAACTGGTTTCGGTTATTTAAAGATTTTTAAAAATTGACTTTTTAGACAGAGAGAGGAAAGGAGAGGGAGAGGGAGAAAAACATCAGTCAGATGCCTCCTGCAGGCCCCTTGAAGCATAGTAACCTCCATTGTGGGTAAACACTGCTGTTTAAAATGTTAACTTTACTATTCTGGCTTCTGTAAACATTGGCTTGCTTAAACAATAGGAAAAAAGAAGACAACTCCCATTCCAGAGAGGCCATAAACTACACCCCAGACAAGAGTTGTCAGTGCTGGTGGCCAGGCCAGGCCTTGAGATTTGACTTTTTCTCAGAAGGTCTGGAAGTCTTGTTCCAAATTTGGAAAACAAAGAGTGAAAAACATAAATAAGGTAGACTTCCACCATATTGGGCCCCAGAATTTGAGAAGCAAGATTTTCCCTTGGCCCCCTTATCACTAGCAAAATGAACAGGACTCCAAATAAAGTTGGCGTATTGATTAAGGTGTATTCTGATTTACAATAGAACACCCTAACTGGGGATTGAAAGCCAGCAACCAGGGTACGCACCCTGACTAGGAATGGATATGGCAACCTTTTGGTGCCCCGGACCACCCACTGAGCAACACAGGCCAGGCCCTTCGGTTGACGTACCGCGACTTCGGATAGAACCTGTGGCATTGGCACATCAGGATGATGTCCTCACTAACTGAGCCACCTGGAGGCCGGGGCTAATTCTATTCTTCTTCTGGCAATTCCTGCAGATTTCTTTTTTTTTTTAAATTAAATCTTTATTATTCAGATTATTACATTTGTTTCTCTTTTTTCTCTCCATAGCACCCCTCCACCCAGCTCCCTCCCATTGATCTCATCCATAGGTGTTTGATTTTTGTCCAGTCTCTCCCTGTACACCCCTCACCCCTTTCCCCCTGAGAATGATCAGTCCACTCCCTTTCTGTGCTCCTGATTCTATTATATTCACCAGTTTATTCTGTTGATCCAATTTTTAATTCACTTAATTTTTAGCTTCACTTGTTGATAGATCCGTATTTGTTGTTCATAATTTTTTGTCCTTTACCTTTTTCTTCTTCTTCTTCTAAAAGAGTACCTTTCAGCATTTCATATAATACTGGTTTGGAGTTGATGAACTCCTTTAGCTTTTTCTTATCTGTGAAGCTCTTTATCTGCCCTTCAATTCTGAATGTTAGCTTTGCTGGATAGATTATTCTTGGTTGTAGGTTCTTGCTATTCATCACGTTGAATATTTCTTGCTACAACTCCCATCTGGCCTGCATCGTTTCTGTTGAGAAATCAGCTGACATTCATATGGTTGCTCCCTTGTAGGTAATGAACTGTTTTTCTCTTGCTGCTTTTAATATTCTCTCTTTGTCTTTTGCTCTTGGTATTTTAATTATGATATGCCTTGGTGTGGTCCTCTTTGGATTCCTTTTATATGGGGTCCTGTGTGCTTCCTGGACTTGTAAGTCTATTTCTTTTACCAGGTGTGGGAAGTTTTCAGTCATTATTTCTTTAAATAGGTTTTCAGTATCTTGCTCTTTCTCTTCTTCTGGCACCCCCACAATTCTGATGTTGGTATGCTTGAAGCTGTCCCGGAGTCTCCCTATATTATGTTCACATTTTTAGATTCTTTTCTCTTCTTGCTTTTCCAGTTGAGTGTTTTCTGCTTCTTTATATTCCAAATTTTTTACTTGACTCTTGTCTTTCTCTAGTCTGCTATTAGGTCTCTGTAAAATATTTTTTATTTCAGTCAGTGTATGTTTAATTTCTATTTGGTCCTTTATCATCTTTAGTTGGACCTTTTCCATCTCTAGTTGGCTCTTTTGCATCTCTAGTTGGCTTTTTTGCATCTCCTCTTGGCTCTCGCTAAATTTATCCATCTTTTCTAGCATATTCTTGAAAACCTTATAAGTGTGGTTTTGAACTCTATATCCGGTCGTTTTTTTTTCTCCATTTCTTTTGTTTGTGATCCCTTCCCTTGTCTCGGTATTTTCACTATGTTGGTGAAACTTCTGTACTTGCAATACCGCAGAAGCCTCTGTTGAGCTTGGGATGGGTGGAGTCTCAGGGCTTAAGGGACCTCCTTGCCTTCCAGTTGGCCCCGCCCTCCACAGCTCCCGAATCTCACGTGACTGGGTAATCGCTGGAGTGGTCCTTGTGCGCTCACCAGCAGTGCTTCTAGACAGTTGCCTTTCCAGCTCCCCTGCGCACCAGGATCACACGAATCTAGGTCTCCAGTGTTTCGCCTGAAACAGGGGCTTAGTGGACTCAGAAGTGGCACAGTTGGGAGGGTCTGTCTCTCGCCCACTTGGGAAAGCCAACGGCACAATCAGCAATCTGTCCTCCGTGCAGCACCGTGCGCGTGATTGACCAGACCTCTGATCTTTTGCAACTCCCCTAAATTTCCGTGCACCCCTCCCTTTTCACAGTCCAAACTCCCCCCGTATGAGTTTCGGCTGGATCTGGGGTTTAGTGTCGTAGGATAAGGGTTTCAATGCCGTTGGGAGTCTCCGTTTCTCTCCCACCGGAGAAGGCCAGCCAGGTTCTCTGGCAACCGCTCTCTCAGCGCACGCGTCTCCATACCTCAGCCTTTTGCAGCTCCTCTGGGTTTCTGTGAGCCCCTCTCTTTCCCTCTAGTTGTAGAATTTATACTCGGCCAGCTTTCCTGTGGTTCTGGATGATGTCCATTCTGTCTTTTAGTTGTAGTTTTGAAATTGTTATGCGAGGTAGCAGTGTAGGTGTTTACCTATGCTGCCATCTTGGATTCTCCAGATTTCAACAAGGGGCAGGGGTTGGCCAAGACGGCCCAGCACTTATGCCTGTAAATAAAGTTTTATTAGAATGCAGCTGCACCTATTTGTTCACACATCAGCTGCAGCCACATTCACGCTGCAGCCACATTCACGCTGCAGCCACAGAGGGGAGGGAATCCTGAGGCCGACAGACGTGGGAAAGCCGTCCTCTCCGCTCCTTTGAAGGAAAAGTTTGCTGAGCTCTGCTCCAGGAGCCAGCAGGCCCAGGTTTCAGATGGGTTCAGCCTCTGTTATTGGTAAGACTAAAATAATAATAATAATAATAATAATAATAATAATAATAATAATAAATAATAATAATAATAATTTCCTTTGATTCACAGGATCTGATTTTCCTTCTCCGATTTCTCTGGGTGTTTATGTGTCATGTATCAGTCATTTCTGTGAGGACAGATAATCCTCACTCCAGGCTATGTTTATTGAAAGAGAAATAGAGAGAGAGAGAGAGAGGGAGGGAGGGAGAGGGAGAGAAACATCAATTGGTTGCCTCTCACGGGAGCCCCAGCTCCTCTGTCATTGTTCCTGATGAGGTGGGCGCGCTTTAGCTGATGGTGAGACCGGATGGGGGCTGTTCTTGTGTATTTGTTGTAGTCACGGTTCGAGCCTTTTCCGGCTGCACAGGTTCTACATGAAAGGCAGGAGAGGCGCTGGATTTATTTCTTGGGGGAGGGGGAAGGGGGATTCTGTGTTTAAAACTTCTGTGAGCTGGCTTTCTAGCCTCTTCCAAAGGTCGCCACTATTATCTTTTCCTAAAGGGATCCAGGAAGTAAAAACGTCACCCTTGGCGCTCCGGGAGACCATCAGCCTGGAATGGTCTGGACTAGCTGCAGGCAGGCAGGCGCAGAGGCACAGCTGGTTTGCATAACAATAATAAGACCAATCAGGGGAGACCAGAGGCTGAATGCACTGAATGGTGTCTGAGTGCAGGAGGCTGTGTTCTGAGGCTGTCTCTAGCTTTTCCCCCCCCTTCATTTGGTGAGATGATTCAGTTCCTCTTTGGGGGGTGGTGGTGGACATATTATTTTATATTTTTTAGGCTTTGAAAAAAATCTTTACTGTTGAAGTATTACAAATGTTCGCCTCCTCCCTTGACTTCCTCCAGCCCACACTGCCCCAGGCCTTCCCCCACCTATTGTCTGTGTCCATGTAAAGCTACTCAAGACACAGAACTGGCTCCAAGTATAAAGGATGAGTTACTCTGAGCAGCTAATGTTAAAAGGTACAGAGAGAATCCTGATCAGTTTGGCTCAGTGGATAGAGCATTGGCCTGTGGACTGAAGGGTCCCAGGTTTGATTCTGGTCAAGGGCATGTACCTTGGTTGCGGGCACATCTCCAGTAGGGGGTGGGCAGGAGGCAGCTGATTGATATTTCTCTCTCATGGATGTTTCTAACTCTGTCACTTTCCCTTCCTCTCTGTAAAAAAAAAAAATCAATAAAATGTTTACTTAAAAATAAATAAATAAATAAATAAATAAAAGGTACAAAAAGAATGAACATACAGCCCTGTGGCCTAGGCCCTAGGCCAGTGGTTGGCAAACTCATTCATCAACAGGACAACGATGGACATTTCTTTGGAGAGCCACATTTAAAAATATATATATATTTTATTGATTTTTTACAGAGAGGAAGGGAGAGGGACAGAGTTGGAAACATCAATGAGAGAGAGACATCCATCAGCCGCCTCCTGCACACCCCCAACTGGGGATGTGCCCCGCCACCAAGATACATGCCCTTGACTGGAATTGAACCTGGGATCTTTCAGTCCGCAGGCTGACACTCTCTCCACTGAGTCACACCAGTTTCGGCGCATGTTTTTTTTTCTCTCTCTCTCCACCCCTCCTCCCTTTTATTCTCTCTGATAATCAAGGAGGCGGAAATATCCTCATGTGAGGATTAACAACAACAAATGATGACGTGCAATACACTTACGAGTTGGCAAGGATGCAGGGGAAGTGGAAACAGGTACCTCCCGGGGGCAATGTAATAGGTGATCTCTCTCTCTCTCTCTCCCCCCCTCCCCCCCCCGAGTGGGATGACAGGGGTGGATGGCAGGCCGAGTTTACTTCTCGGCGAGTACGCTGGAGAGATCACACCTGTGAACAAGGAGGCAGGTGGGGCTAGAATGCGTGTGGCAGCGTTTTTGCTGGGGCCCAAACCGGGAAGCACACCAACCACCTAGAGTTCAAGGAAAGTCATAAAGACTTGCCGTCATAAAGACATCAATTTTGGGGGGTGTGTGTGTTTTCAAATATGTTTTTGTTGGCATACTCGGGGCCGGGTGCACGAAAGGCGTGCATGGGGAGGGTCCCTAGGCCTGGCTGTGATCGGGACTCATTCTCCTGTTCTCTACTTCCCTGCCTCCTCCTTCCCTCGCTCCCTCAGCACCCCGCCACCACCGCTCGTTGCCCACTGTGTTCCATGCTGCCCCTGGATGGTCGGAGCACATCAAAGCGAGCAACCAGACTCCTGTTCTCCCAGTTGAACTCCTGAGGGGACACTTTGCATATTGGCCTTTTATATATACAGTGGTACCTCGAGATACGAGTTTAATTCGTTTTGTAACCTTGAGGCGTGGGAAACTATGAGATGCTCGAGTCGAGGTAAATCTTCACGATGACTCCTAACTCAAATGCTGCTTGTATCTCAAAGCAAAAATCCCTCACTCAACGGCTTGTATCTCAAAAATCTCATATGTTAGGGCCCTCGTATCTCGAGGTACCGCTATATATGGACTAGAGGCCCAATGCACAAAATTCGTGCAAGAGTAGGCCTTCCTTCCCCTGGCTGCCAGCACCAGCTTCCCTCTGGCACCTAGCACCCGGCTTCCCTTGCAGCCCTGACTTCATCCAGAAGGTTGTCTGGTCTAATTAGCATATTATGCTTTCATGATTATAGACTAGAGGCCTGGTGCATGAAATTTGTGCATGGGGAATGTCCTTCAGCCCAGCCTGCACCCTCTCTAATCTGGGAGCCCCCTGTGGGATTGGGCCTAAATGGGCAGTCTGATGTCCCTCTTACAATCCAGGACTGCTGGCTCCCATCTGCTCACCTGCTGGCCTTCCTGATTGCCTGTTTCTGCCTGCCAGCCTGATCACCACTTAACCACTCCCCTGCCAGCCTGTTTGCCCCTAACTGCCCTCCCCTGCAGGCCTAGTGATCCCTGACCACCCTTTCCTGCAGGCCTGATGACTCCTAACTGCCCTCCCCTACAGGCCCGGTCACCCCCAACTTCCCTCCTCTG
This sequence comes from Lasiurus borealis, assembly GCA_004026805.1. Lineage (NCBI taxonomy): Eukaryota > Metazoa > Chordata > Mammalia > Chiroptera > Vespertilionidae > Lasiurus > Lasiurus borealis. Next base: position 60,134 of record PVJN01005171.1, on the reverse strand, counting down.
CAGGCTTGATCATCCCCAACTGCCCTCCCCTGCTGGCCATCTTGTGTCCACATGGGGGCAGGATCTTTGACCACATAGGGGCAGCCACCTGATGTGTTGGAGTGATGGTCAATCTGTATGTTACTCTTTTATTAGATAGGGTAATTTACATAGCACAAAATCCACACTTCTAAAGTGCACAGCTCATTTTATTATTTTTTGTTAAGTATGTTTTTATTGATTTCAAGAGGGAGAGGGAGCTAGAAACATCATTGATGAGAATTATTGATGGGCTGCCTCCTGCACGCCCTCTACTGGAGATCCAGCCCAAAACCCAGGCATGTGCCTTGAGGACTGGGATTGGAACCATGATCTCTTGGTTCTTGGGTCAATGTTCCACCACTGAGCCACACCAGCTGGGCAGTTCAGTGTTTTTAAGTCTATTCAAAATGTTGTGCAACCATCACCACTATCTAGTGCCACAGTGTCCTCTTTTTCCTTATAAGTTTTCACCAAAGGATATGCTTTTATTGAATGTGGAGAGAGAAGATGTGAGAGGGCAGGGGAAAAACATGGACCTGCTACATAAAGGGTGCTGTCCGTTAGCTCCTACTTGAGTGCCTGCCTCTGTGGCTCACGTTCTATGCTCCTCAAAATCCGTGTCTAGGGATCAGCAGCACCTGGCCGCAGCCACGTAGGCTCCCCTGGGGACCCTTTCCTCGTTGTGGGGTGTGGCCCACACTCCCTAAGTGAATAGTATGAGTACCGCCAGCCTGTTCACATAGGATGTATTCCTAGCCTATATATAAGTCAGACCGTGCTGAAGTCATTCCAGATTTTAGGAAAACATATCCAGTAATTTTTTAAAAAATTTTGACCTGAGGATATGTTTCTAGAGAGGGAGAGAGGTGAGGGGGAAAATATCCTCGTGTGATATGTATATGTTGGGGGGGAGAGAGAAAGAGAGAGAGAGAGAGAGAGAGAGAGACATCAATGTGAGAGAGAAATACCCATTGGTTGCCTCCTGCATGTGCTCTGATTGGGGATGAGCCTGCAGCCTTTTGGTGTATGGGAGGATACCCCAATCACCTGAGACACCCAGCCAGGCCCGGTAACTTCTGGGAGGAGTGGTAACAGTAAGAAAAAAACCTTGATTTTGCCAAAACCAGTGTGGCTCAGTGGATAGAGCGTCGGCCTGTGGACTGAAGAGTCCCGAGTCCGAATCTGGTCAAGGGCATATATCTTGGTTGCAGGCACATCCCCGGGGGGTGGGGGGCGGGGAGGGGTGTTTGTGTGCACGAGGCAGCTGATCCATGTTTCTCTCTCATCGTGGTTTCTCTCATCGATATTTCTAGCTCTCTGTCCCTCTCCCTTCCTCTCTGTAAAAAAATCAATAAAATATATTTTAAAAAAGGAAAAAAAAACCTTGATTTTGCCTGTGTGGCTCAGCCGGTTGAGCCTTGTCCCATGCACCAAGAGGTCACAGGTTCCGTTCCAGGCTCATGCCGGGGTTGTGGGCTGGATCCGCAGTAGGGAGCGTGGGGAGGCAGCCAGAGGATGTTTCTCTTTCCCTCTCTCTCTCTCAAATCAATAGAAACATATTTGAAAACACACACACACCAAAAACTTAATTATGAGTTGAGCACACAGAATGACAAGGATTTCTGTACGTCTCGTCGTCTCAGCCACCTGAACCCAAACCCCTCCTCCCCAGGGGAGAAGTCCTTCCTCCAGGCTCCAGCCGGCCTCCTACACGGTCAGCGTGGCACAGTCACAAGATCCCGGGGCTCCTCGACCGGGACAGGCGCTGCTGCTTCCTGGGATGGTGTCTTGCTGTTTCCATCAGCACCGGGCCCTTCCTGGGGGTCTTCAGTCTTCGGGGGAAAGAGATGGGCATTTATTGCTCTTTAAAAATACATTTCTTTAAATTGATTTTAGAGATGCAGGAAAAGAGAGAGAAACATCTATGATGAGAATCATGGAGCAGCTGCCTCCTGCACACCCCCCGCTGGGGATTGAGCCCCCAACCCAGGTATGTGCCCTGGCCGGGAATTGAACCGGGATCTCCTGGTTTACAGGTTATTGCTCAACCACGGAGCCACGCAGCCTGGGCCCATGGGCGTTTAGAATGAACTGTCCAATATGGTAGCCTTGAGCCATGAAGGGCTGCTTAAAGGTAAATGAATTAAAATTAAATTAAATTTGGAAAGACACGGAGGAGGTGTTTTTCCAATGTGTGATAGCACACACACGGAGGGCTGTGGTTGTGGACAGCACAGCTCCAGAACATTTCTATATTGGCGGAGTCCCAGCAGGCAGAAGTTTACTTTTTCTTTCTTTTTTCGCCATTGATTTTTATTTTTTACAGAGAGGAAGGGAGAGGGATAGAGAAAAACATTGATGAGAGAGAAACATCAATCAGATGCCTCCTGCACGCCCCCTCCTGGGGATGTGCCCGCAACCAAGGTACATGCCCTTGACCGGAATCGAACCTGGGACCCTTCAGTCTGCAGGCTGATGCTCTATCCACTGAGCCAAACCGGTTTCAGCACGTTTTTATTATTTTTAAAAAATATATTTTATTGATTTTTTACAGAGAGGAAGGGAGAGAGTTACAAACATCGATGAAAGAGATAAATCGACCAGCTGCGTCCTGCACGCCCCCTACTGGGGATGTGCCTGCCACCAAGGTGCATGCCCGTGACCAGAATCCAACCTGGGACCCTTCAGTCTGCAGGCTGATGGTCTATCCACTGAGTCACACCAGTGTTGGCAGCACATGTTTTTAAACTTGTTCACTGGCCTCCTAACTGTGTGAGTTGGGGCACCCTTGTAGTCAGAGCCAGGGCTGAGGCAGGAAGCTGGCAGGACAGCCTGGGGCTAAGGGAGCTGCCGGAGATTCCGAAGGGGCGGACTCACCGAGAGGGAGGTGCTTTCCTGCTGCGACAGATCTGCACCCGAGAAAAAACAAAACACAAAGACTCAGTTCTCAGCCAGCGGGAGTCCGATTGCCATCTTTCTGTCCTCTCTCCTGGGTTCTGCTCTCATCACTTACCCAAGGCCTCTTGCTGGGGATGGCTGGTTCTGAGAGAGAGAGAGAGAGAGAGAGAGAGAGAGAGAGAGAGAGAGAGAGAGAGAAACACATTAAAGTATGGGATATGGTCCTGGCTGATGTGGCTCTGCGGACAGAGCGATGGCCTTCGGACCAAAGTGTCCTGGGTTCGATTCCGGTCAAGGGCATGTTCTTGGTTTTGGGCTCCTCTGGGCTGAGCCCCTGATTGGGCTCGAGCAGGAGGCAACCAATCAATGTGTTTCTCTCACACCAATGTTTTTTTTCCTCTGTCTTTCCTCTCTCTTCTACTCTCCCTAAAAATCAGTGAAAAAATACCCTCGGGTGTTTTTTCAACAAATAATAAATAAATACAAACAAATAAATAAATAAACAAACAAACAAACAAATAAAATATAGGCTATGGCCGAAACTGGTGTGGCTCAGTGGATAGAGCGTCGGCCGGCAGACTGAAAGGTCCCAGGTTCGATTCCAGCCAAGGGCATGTACCTTGGATGCAGGCATATCCCCAGTGGGGGGCGTGCAGGAGGCAGCTGATTGATCTCTCTCTCTCATCGATGTTTCTGACTCTCTATCCCTCTCCCTTCCTCTTTGTAAAAAAATCAATAAAACATATTAAAAACATATAGGCTATGGAGACTTTGGGCGGGATGATAAAGATTGTGGAGAGGGAGTCGCCAGGGGTAAGGCGGTGGGGCCGGGCCTAAGCGACGGGGTCTCTGAAGGATGGAGTGTGAGACTCGCAGGAATGTCTACCTCTTGGTGGACTCTTCATGGGATGAGCCTGTAAAAAAAAACACGGGGCGGGGGGAGAAGGGGAAGGAATGTATCGGATGAGTGTCTCCTCCCTCCACTCCCCTTCCCCAGCAGTTTCAATGGGGGGTGGGGGGTGTTTCTGTGAACTCACCGCGCTGACTGCGCCGGTAGATGAGGACCACGGTGGGGAAGAGGAGGAAGATGGCAAGGCAGCTGAAGGCGGTGACAAAGATGACCCTGCTGTCTGGGGGTGGGGGAGAAGGGGAAGGGAGCACAGGAGCAGGTCAGAGCCAGTTTTGCAGAGCAGCTAAGAGGAGCCAGGCAGCCGGGCTTCCAAACGCAGGTGCCTTATTTCCCGCAGGGCCACGCCCCCTCGGCCCGCAAAGGGCATCGTCTCCTCCTCTTCCCGGCAGAGCCATAGGCCAGGGTGTGCACGTGCCACAAGTTTTCCACCTACTCGTCCGACGACCGGCACTTAGGTTGTTTCCGTGTGTGGTGGCTGCTGTAAAGGTGGCGGTAATGAACGTAGGGGTGCATATAACTTTTCAGATTACCTGTGTTTTCCGGCATATAAGACGACCCCCAACTTTTTCAGTTAAAATATAGTTTGGCCCTGGCTGGTTTAGCTCAGTGGATAAGAGTGTCAGCCTGAGGACTGAAGGGTCCCGGGTACACTTCTGGTCAAGGGCACTTGCTGGTGTTGTGGGCCTGATCCCCAGTAGGGGGCGTCCGGGAGGCAGCCAATCAATGATTATATCTCTCATCATTGGTGTTCCTCTTTCCCTCTCTCATCCTCTCTGAAATCAATAAAAAAAAATATATTTTTTAAATACATTTTATTGATTTTATTTTTAAGGAGAAGGATAGTTAGAAACATCAATGAGAGACAAACATTGATCAACTGCCTCCTGCACACCCCCCTACTGGGGATGTGCCTGACACCAAAGTACATGCCCTTGACTGGAATTGAACCTGGGACCCTTCAGTCCATAGGCTGATGCTCTATCCACTGAGCCAAACAGGCTAAGGCAATAAAATATATTTTAAAAAATAAAAATAAAATAAAATATAGAGTTTGGGATATACCCGCCCTATAAGATGACACCCGGCGTATAAGACAACCCCCGACTTTTGAGAAGGTTTTCCTGGGTTGAAAAGTCATCTGATACACCGGAAGATACAGTCATGCTTTGGGATTTCTTTGGATAAATGCCCACAAGTAGAATCGCCGGGCCACACAGAGAAAGACAAAAACTGGATGATCCCACAGAGATGTGGAATCTAAAGAACAAAGTAGCTGAACCCACACAACCAAAATGAACTCAGAGGGACAGAGAACACGCGATTTTGCCCAAGGAACTGAATGAAAAAGGGGGAGGGGTTAAGAAGGAGAGGGGCCCTAGCTGGTGTGGCTCAGTGGATAGAAGGTCAGTCTGTGGACTGAAGGGTCCTGGGTTTGATTCCGGTCTAAGGGCACGTGCCTGGGTTGCAGGCTTGATCCCCAGTGAGGGGTGTGCAGGAAGCAGCCGATCCATGATTTTCTCTCATCATGGGTGTTTCCATTTCTCTCTCCCTCTCTGAAATCAATAAAAAAATATATATTTTAGAAAAGTAGATGGGCAGGTACAGAATAGCCATGGGGGTACAGAGAGGATAACTGGGGATGATGCGAGGTGAGCATGAGACCAGGAGGATCATTTTGTAAAGTATATGAATGTCTAACGAGTATACTGCACACCTGAAATTATGTCAACTAAAACAATTCTTTTAAAAAAACACAGGGAGCTGCTGTTTAAGAGTAGGAATGTCCCATTGCTTTAAGCATTTTAAAATATATATATTCTAGAGGTCCGGTGCATGAAAATTCATGCACTGGAGGGGGGGCCCTCAGCCCAGCCTGCCCCCTCTCACAGTCTGGGAGCCCTCAGGGGTGGGAGGCGACCCAGCACACCTCTGCTGCTGCCACTGCCGGCAGCGCAAGCCTTGGCCGGCTCTGGTTACCTGAGCCTTGGGTGGCCCTGGGCGGCTGGGCAGCCGCCATCTGAGGCTTGCCTGTGCCTCAAGCTGGCCTGGGGAGGGGGGAGGGGGGCTGGGGGACTGGACTCCAGAGGCAGGCGCCCTGGTGGGGCTGAGGGGACTGGGCGCTGCCATCTTGTGGCTGTGGGCACCATCTTTGAGGGTGTGATGGTCAATTAGCATATCCCCTGTTTATTAGGTAGGATTTTTTTAAAAATATATTTTTTAATATATTTTATTAATTTTTTACAGAGAGGAAGGGAGAGAGATAGAAAGTCAGAAACATCGATGAGAAAGAGACATCTATCAGCCACCTCCTGCACACCCCACTGTGGAGATGTGCCCGCAAGCAAGGTACATGCCCCCAGCCAGAATTGAACCTGGGACCTTTCAGTCCGCAAGCCAGCGCTCTATCCACTGAGCCAAACCGGTCTCGGCTAAAAATATATTTTTATTGATTTCAGAGAGGAAGGAAGAGATTGAAACATCGATGAGAAAGAATCATGGATTGGCTGCCTCCTGCACACCCCCTGCTGGGGATAGAGCCTGCAACCTGGACATGTGCCCTTGACTGGAATGGAACCCAGGACCCCAAAGTCTGCAGGTGATGCTCTACCCACTGAGCCAAATTAGCTAGGGCTTAAACATATTTGTATCGATTTCAGAAAGGAAAGGAAAGGGAAAGAGATAGAAACATCAGTGATGAGAGAGAATCATGGATTGATTCCTACATGCCCTCTACTGGGGATTAAGCCCATAACCCAGGCATGTGCCCGACTGGGGAACGATATGCCCCGTTTCTGTGGCTGTAATTGCTTTCCCGTCCCTTCTCCTCGTACCTCGTCCGACACTCGGTGGGTGCCTTCGTGCTTTCTAAAGCTTAGTGCAAACGTCATCTCTTTGGGAAACCATGCCTGACCACTGTGACCAGATCCTGGCTCAGAGGTCAATGCTCAGCCGCTGGGTGACACTGGTTAACAAGATGATACAGGTTTCTGGTGTACATTTCTACACCACGCCATCTGTCATGGTATTGTGTATTCACCAGCCCAAGCCGAGCCTCCTTCCATCACCACTCACCCCCTACCCTCTCCTACCTTTCCCCACCTCCCTTTTAAGACAGTAGATCTTGAGAATTCTTACTAAAGAGGTGGGGAAGGTAAATATCTGAGGTGAGAAATGTGTTCACGAGCTCAAGGGGGAAGCCCCTTGCACAACGTATGCTTACACCAAATCACCACATTAAATATCCCACCCTTTTCCTGTCCGTTCCACCTCCATCAAACTGACGGAGGTAAGGCCGCGCAGGTGAAGGGAGGGGGAGCCATGCCAAGGGCTGGCTCAAGCCCCAGTGCGGGGTCTGCCTGGCTGTGCAGGATAATGACGGGGCCCCCACCCAGTGTCCCGCCTGCACCCACCTCCCTCCGTAACAGATGCCGTTGCCGCTCCCAGACCCATGTTCCCCCGACGGTTTGTCATTTTCACACACCACAGATCGCGCCTTCTTTCCCCTTCCTACGAGAACATTTGCATCTGGGAGGATCCCAAATGCCTTGGCATTTTATGTGCTTCACGGTCCCTTCCCTCCCCTTCCCTCCCCCTCTTCTTTCCTTCCTTCCTTCCTTCCTTCCTTCCTTCCTTCCTTCCTTCCTTCCTTCCTTTCTTCCTTTCCTTCCTCCCTCCCTCCCTCCCTTCTCTTTCCCTCCCTCCTTCCTTTAAATCCTCACCAGAAGGTATTTTTCCCATTGACTTTTAGAGAGTGGAAGGGAGGGAGGGAGAGAGGGGGAAACATCAATGTGAGAGACATCCATCCGTGGTCTCCTGCATGTGCCCTGACCTGGTCCAGGGATCGAACCAGCAACCCAGGTACATGCCCTTGACCAGGAATCAAACCCTCGACCCTTCGGTGCATGGGCTGGTGCTCTAACGACGGACCCACCCCGGCCAGGGCAAGGTCAGCCCGTAGGCAGCGACTGTTCTGCGCGGGGACACACGTGCCCTCACTCCCCAGCCTCTCGTGTTAGTGACCTTCTGGCTCCCGTGCTCGCGGGACTGAGCAGAGGGACTGGGACATCCCCCCGTTTCTTAGTTTCTTTCCCTCCAAGCCCCCTTCCCATATCGCTTTTGCCGTCATATTTAAGGGTTTGCTGCTGGTGGCGTCGTCATCAAAAGCGACGATTCCACCGGGGCATCGGCATGGCCACAGGCACACGGGCGGGAACAGCTGCTCCTGGCCCCCACCCCGTGCGGCCTGCAGTTTCTCCCTCTTAGTAAACGTGCTCGAAATGGGAAGCAGATTCTTGTGAAACTGCCCCCTTCCTAGGGCCCCACCACCCAGGGAGCTGGGTTTGCCCTGAGATGTCCACACATCCTGGTCGAATTTCACACGGCTGTTTACCAACAGCCGAAGTCCATGACAACGAGTCTGGGCTGGCCTGGAGGAACCCGACGGAGCAATGGGACAGAGTGTGACACAGGCGCCTGAAAGCCAGTGACAGGCCCGAGAGGGAGAAAGCTGGCCTTGGGTCCCGGCACGCAGTGAAGTTCCTGGTCCGTCAGCCAGGAACGGGAGCATGCGCCTTTGGGCAGCTTCCAGGCTGTGGGCAACGTATGCGTGCTTCACCACCTGTTATTCCGTTTAGAATTCTGGTGGTTCGGCCCTAGCTGGTGTGGCTGTGGATAGAGCACCAGCCTGTAGACTGAAGAGTTCCAGGTTGATTCCCGTCAAGGGCGCGTACCTCGGTTGCAGGCTCCTCCCAGACCTGGGCCCTGGTTGGGGGCAGGAGGCAACCAATCAATGTGTGTCTCTCACATCAATGCTTCTATCTTCCACTCTCTCCAAAAGTCCATGGGCAAGTCTCTTCAGATGAGGATAAACCAGTAAATCAATAAAATTCTAACTTTCCATTATTATAGACTAGAGGCCTCTTGCAAGAAGATTCCTGCATGAATAGGGCCCTAACTGGTGTGGCTCAGTGGATAGAGTGTCGGCCTGCGGACTGAGGGGGTTCCAGGTTTGATTCCCATCAAGGGCATGTACCTTGGTTGCAGGCACATCTCCAGTGGGGGATGCGCAGGAGGTGGCTGATCAATGTTTCTTTCTCATCGCTGTTTCTGACTCTCTGTCCCTCTCCCTTCCTCTCTGTAAAAAATCAATAAAATGTATTAAAAAAAAAAAAAAAAGAATAGGGCTTCCTGCATCCTGAGTGAAGCAGAGAAGGGAGTAAAGCCCGCTTAGGCGGGCTTCCTTCCCCACCGCCGCCACCCGGCTTTTTGCTTTCCCTCTCTCTTCCTTGTACACTGTCTTCAGTATTCGCTCCGTGCCTGTGTAGGCAAATTAACCGCCATTTCTGTTGGGTTAATTTGCATACTCGCTCTGATTGGCCAGTGAACGTAGCAGAGTGATGATCAATTTGCATGTTTATCTTTTATTAGTGTAGATAGAAGAAAAAGGAATAAAAAAGAATGGCGGGGAGAATCCAAGATGGCGGCATAGGTAAACACATACACTGCTGCCTTGCACAACAATTTCAAAACTACAACCACATCATCCAGAACCACAGGAAAGCTGGCTGAGTGGAAGTTCTACAGCTAGAGGGAAAGAGAGGGACTCACAGAGACCCAGAGGAGCTGCAAAAGGCTGAGGTACAGAGACGCGTGCATGGAGAAAGCAAGTGCTGGAGAACCTGGTTGGCTTTCTCTGGCGGGAGGGAGACGGAGACTCTCAAAGGCATTGAACTCCTTATCCTATGACACTAAACCCCAGGTCCAGCCGAAACTCATACGGGGGGAGTTTGGACTGTGGAAAGGGAGAAGTGCACGGAAATTTAGGGGAGTCGCAAAAGATCATAAGTCTGATGGCTCAAATGGCACTGTGCCCAGAGGATCAACAGCTGATTGTGCCGCTGGCTTTCATGAGAGGGCAGGAGACAGACCCTCCCAACTGCGTCACTTCTAACTCCACTAAACCCTGGTTTCGGGCAGACTCATATGGTCCCGGAGTGCAGGGAAGCCAGAGGGGCAGCAGTCTAGAGGCACTTCAAGGGTGTGCGCAAGCACAAGGACCACTCCAGTGATTACCCAGTCACGTGAGACTCGGGGGCCATGGAGGGCGGGGCTGACTGGAAGGCAAGGCGGTCCCTTAAGCCCTGAGACTCCACCCATCCCAAGCTCAACAGAGAGGCTTTTGCGGTTTTGCAAGTCTGGTATCATAAGGCTGAATCCAACACAGAAGTTCTCCCAGCATAGTGAAAATGCCAAGACAAGGGAAGGGATCACAAACAAAAGAAATGGAGGAAAACAAACGCTTATAAGGTTTTTCAAGAATATCTTAGAAAAGTTGGTTAATTAGCAAGACCCAAGAGGAGATGAAAAAGAACCTATTAGAAATGGAAAAGGACCAACTAGAAATTAAACATACACTGACTGAAATAAAAAATATTATACAGAGACCTAACAGCAGACTAGAGGAAGGCAGGAATCAAGTCAAAAATTTGAAATATAAAGAATCACAAAACACTCAAATGGAAAAGCAAGAAGAAAAAAGAATCCAAAAATGTGAAAATAATGTAAGGAGCCTCTGGGACAACTTCAAGCGTACCAACATCAGCATTGTGGGGGTGCCAGAAGAGAGAGAGCAAGATACTAAAAAACCTATTTAAAGAAATAATGACTGAAAACTTCCCACATCTGGTAAAAGAAATAGACTTACAAGTCCAGAAAGCACACAGAACCCCATATAAAAGGAATCCAAATAGAACTACACCAAGACACATCATAATGAAAATACCAAGAGCAAAAGACAAAGAATATTAAAAGCAGCAAGAGAAAAACATTTAATTACCTACATGGGAGCATCCATACGACTGTCAGCTGATTTCTCAACAGAAACGATGCAGGCCAGAGGGGAGTGGCAAGAAATATTCAACGTGATGAATAGCAAGAACCTACAACCAAAAATACTCTATCCAGCAAAGCTTTCATTCAGAATTGAAGGGCAGAGAAAGAGCTTCACAGAGAAGAAAAGGCTAAAGGAGTTCATCAACTCCAAACCAGTATTATATGAAATGCTGAAAGGTACTCATTTAGAAGAGGAAAAAGAAAAAGGTAAAAGATAAAAAATTAGGGACAACAAATACATATCTATCAACAATTGAATCCAAAAATTAAAAATTTGATAAACAGAATAAACTAGTGAATATAATAGAACCAGGAGCACAGAAAGGGAGTGGACTGATAATTCTCAGGGGGAATGGGGTGAGGGGTGTACAGGGAGAGACTAGACAAAAATCATACATCTATGAATGAGGTCAATGGGAGGGAGGTAAGGGTAGAGAGAAGGGTGAGAGCCAGGGTGAGGGGAACTATGCAGGGGGGGAAAGAAAAACAAATGTAATAATCTGAATAATAAAGATTTAATTTAAAAAACAAAAAACAAAAAAAACCACAAAGAATGGGGGCAGTTTAAGTATGAACTCAGGAAGTATATGTTCAGAAGTGACATGCACACCCACTGGGCTGGCTATAATAAAAGGAAACTAGTGAGGGTTGCAAGGATGTGAAGACACCGTAGAGGGAGCCACATATATGGCAGGAAGGTAAAATGGTGCAGCCACTTTGGCAAAGAGCCTGGCAGGTCCTCCAACTGTTAAACACAGAGTTACCACATGTCCTAGCAAGCAATGTCCCAAGGTTGCCAGTTCAATCACTCAATGATCCCTTGCCTGTTTTGCTCAATGGATAGAGCACCGGCCTGTGGCCTGAAGGGTCCCAGGTTTGTAAGATTTTTTTAAAAATACATTTTATTGATTTTTTACAGAGAGGTAGAAGGACAGAGAGCCAGAAACATCGATCAGAGAGAGACATTGATCAGCTGCCTCCTGCACGCCCCCCACTGGGGATGTGCCCACAACCAAAGCACATGCCCTTGACCGGAATCAAACTTGGGACCCTTCAGTCCGCAGGCCGATGCTCTATCCACTGAGCCAAACCGGTTTTGGTGGGTCCCAGGTTTAATTCAGGTCAAGGACACAGGCCTGGGTTGTGGGCTCAATCCCCAGCAGAGGGTGTGCAGGAGGCAGCCAATTTATGATTCTCTCTCATTGATGTTTTTATCTTTCTCTATCCCTCCCTTTCTCTTTGAAATCAACACACACACACACACACACAGACTCAATTAATGAATACATTAATTAATGAATACATTAATGGAACACCAAACTGATGCTTCTTTCCCTTTTCCTTCCTTTTTAAAAATCAATCCATCAACAAAACTACCCAAAGCCTTAATTTTTATAAGCATCTCTGAGGACAGAACCGTAGGTCATTCTTCCTGGAAAAGCAACATCAGAGAAAAAATAATTTAATATTCCCCTATTGCTGAGAACTTTAAATCGTATCGAGACCTTGGTCATACATATCGCCAAAATACCTCTACTCTTTGGGTTCTGGTCCCGGGCCCCAAGCCAGTCACACACACTCACAAAATCCCACTAGGGTTTTCATTACGAAAGACTGGAAGCCCAGTGCACAAATTTGTGCACGGGTAGGGTCCCAGGCCAGCGATGGGGTCCGATCAGGGCTGGTTGGCTGAGGGGGGAGCGAGGGGGAGGACCACAGGAGGTTGGCCAGCCATGAGAGGTTGGCTGTGGAAGTACACTGACCACCAAGGGAGCAGCTCCAGTGCTGAACGTCTGCCCTCTGGTGCTCAGTGTGTATCATAGCAACCGTCCAGTCATCTGGTCCTCCATTCGTAATGGTCAAGTAGGCTTTTATATATGTAGATGGCAGACCATGCACCTCGTAACGTTTTTAATCATTAAGATTTTCAGAAGCCGCTTAGAAGTCATCCTTCTCCCCCAAACGCAGTAGTTCCTCCCAAAGCATGAGAAAGTGGGTGTTAAGCTTCCCCTTGTGCCTTTTCATCCAAAGGGATCCCTTGCCTCATGATATCATTACACCTGTAATTATCTTACCTGTTTTTGCTGAGGATGCTCCACGTCTGTCATGGTTATCTGGAAAACAGAATGCAAAAAACGCAGTCATCATGGTGACATACCGTTTCCCCGAAAGTAAGACATCCCCTGAAAATAAAACCTACTTCCAGTTTTGCCTCTCGCTGTAATATAAGGCATCCCCCCGAAAATAAGACCTCCCCGAACATAAGGCCTCCTTGGAATAGAAAGCCCCCGAAGCTACCGTCAGGTGTCTGACTCCTGATGTAGAGACCTCGCCCTGCCCGAACAGCTCCGGCTACACTGCAGCCCATCAGTGAGCTGGTTTGAGATGACAACGACTACCGTACTGTAGACAGGTATTAACTTTCCTTTTTTTTATTCAACAATAAATGTGTACCATCGTCTTCTTCATGGAAAAATAAGACATCCCCTGAAAATAAGACCTAGCGCCTCTTTGGGAGCAAAAATGAATAGAAGACACTGTCTTATTTTCGAGGAAACAGGGTAGCGATCTCAGGGCACAAGTGCTCATGTTCTACATGACCCGGAAGTAGAGAAGAGGATCTCACTGGGCCTCCAAATGAGGGTCAGGATTGCTCGTAATACTCCTGGAATTTGATAGGATTATTTTAATTTTCATTGATTTTGAGAGAGAGAGAGAGAGAGAGAAACATTGATTTGTTGTTCACCCATCTATCTATGCATTTATGGGTGTGCCCTGACTGGGGATTGAACCTGAAACCTTGGTGTATCGGGACAACACTGTAACCAATTGAAACTCATCATGGATGTTTCCATCTCTCCCGCCCTTTCCCTTCCTCTCTGAAATTAATAAAAATATATTTTTTAAAAAATGAAAAAAAAAAGGGAGTGTGATGCCTCCAACTTTGTTCTTTCTCAGGATGCTTTGGCTATTTAGGATCTTCTTCTGTGTGTTTCATGCCAATTTTAGGATCATTCTATTTATGTGCAACATGTTATTGGTATTTTAGTAGAGATGGCATCAAATCTATGGATGGCTTTGAGTCATGTGGATATTTTACCAATATTAATTCTTCTTATTCATGAACATGGTATAGTTTTCCATTTCTTTGTGTTTTAATTTCACTAGTCTTGTTGTTTTTCACTATACAAATATTTCACCTCCTTGATTAAATTTATTTCTAAGTGTGGGAACCTCTTTCACGTCCTGAGTGGTTCAGGGTTCCTGTTCAGGGTTCGGGTTCTGGAGGAGGCCCCACACAAATGAAAAGAGGCTAGAAAAATATTAATTTGTGAATGTTAGGGGGACCAGGCGGGAGCCTTTTTCTAGTAAGACTACACTCTGCTCTGGCCTTACTATCCCTTTTATTGAGACTTTGGGGCATATCCATAGCCTTTAGGCAGGAAATTCCAGTAACAGAAATTTATTTACATAAGACAAGCAGAGGTGGAGGCTGCTTCAGCTAACAATGGTTTCAACTAAACAGTGAGTGGTTAGAGCAATTAAGGTTGTTGACTAGCCTTCTGGGCTTCAGGTCCACATCTTTCTATGAGTGAAAGCTTCCTGTCTACGTCTTCCTATTAGTGAAACAATGTTCAGTTTCCAGCATCTAAGTATTTTATTGTTTTTTTTAATGCTATTATGAATGTGATCACTTTCTTTAATTTTTTTTCGGATATTTTGTTGTCAATGCATAGAAATGAAACTGATTTCTGCATGTTGATTTTAAATCTTGCAACTTCATTTGACAATTAGGTCTCACAATTTTAGGCTGAGGAGTGCTTCCCCATAGGGCCCCCATGGCCTCTTGGAAACGGCACCAAACTCTCTCTTCAGGGACAATCGTCTCTCTTGATCCCTTGGGCGTTGCGGTGCCTCAAATTTTCTATTAATACCTCTCTTCTAAAACACTGTGGCTCAATTGGCTGGGCCTCGTTCCATGCACCCGGAGGCTGCTGGTTCAATTCCTGGCCAAAGGCATGTGCCTGGGTTATAGACTTGATCTCTCATAGGAGGCAGCTCTCACATTAATGTTTCTCTCTACCTCTTCCTTCCTTCCTTTTTTTTAAAAAAAATATGTGTTTTATTGATTTTTCACAGAGAGGAAGAGAGAGGGATAGAGAGTTAGAAACATCGACGAGAGAGAACCATCCATCAGCTGCCTCCTGCACGCCCCCTACTGGGGATGTGCCCACAACCAAGGTACATGCCCTTGACTGGAATTGAACCTGGGACCAACAACAACAAAACCAAAAGAATCAACCAATGAATGCATAAATAAGTGGAACAACAAATCAACATTTCTCTCCATACCTTTCTCAAATTAATAACTAAATATTAAAGAAGTAAATAAAACACTGCCCCACATCCACTTGCCCCCACACCCAGTTCCCATTTCCCCATTTCGCTACATTCGAGGTGTGGCACCTGTCTGTCTGTTTCTGGATTCCTTCCGCCCTGCCGGTGCCATCACAGAACAAGAAGCATGTGCTCCAAGGAGAAAAGCCCAGCAGCCTGCTCACCTGTGACCTCCAGGTGCAGGTGCTCGCTCTCCTCTGACCACTCGTGGGAGCCCGTGGTCTTGTAGGCACAAAAGTACCTCCCGGCATGCGCAGGCTCCAGGTGCGTGAGCAGGAATTCCGCATCCTGTCCCGCTGAGCTCCGCTCCCGCCTGTACCCAGGGTCCTGCCACTTCCCCAGCAGGAATGTCACGTTCTGCAGGTGACCCTGGCACTTCAGGGTCATGTTACCACCGCGTCCAACCACTGATCCCGGCCAGGCGTGGAGGGAGGGTCTGGGCAGGGTGGCTGCAAACAATTCAGAGTTCGGTAGATTGTTTTTATCTTTTTAATTTTATTTTTCAATTACAATTTGTATTCAATATGTTAGATTAGTTTCAGGAGTACAGCATGTGGCTAGACAATCATATTTTACTTGACCCTATCATTTTTCCTTTAAGAAGAGCTCACTGATTCTTTGAGGGAGGAGAGAAACATCACTGTGAGAGCAGTACATGGATCAGCTGCCTCCTGCACACCCACCACCGGGGATCGAGCCCATAACCAGGGCAGGTGCCCTGACTGGGAGTTGAATCAGCAACCTTTTTTATTATATATATATATATATATATATAGAGAGAGAGAGAGAGAGAGAGAGAGAGAGAGAGAGATTTTTTACAGAGAGGAAGGGAGAGAGATAGAGTTAGAAACATCAATGAGAGAAACATCGATCAGCTGCCTCCTGCACACTCCCTACGAGGGATGTGTCTGCAACCAAGGTACGTGCCTTTGACCAGAATCGAACCTGGGACCTTTCAATCCACAGGCTGAGGCTCTATCCACTGAGCCAAATCGGTTTTGGCATGAACCAGCAACCCTTTGATATACAGGATGACATTCCACCAACGGAGCCACACCAGGGCTTGACTCTTGATCTTGATGACCATGAACACTCTCTTGGAATTCAGAGAAGTAAAGGGGAAAGATCATATGGCGCGGCCATAAAAAAGGGAATGAGAACTTGCCCTCTGCAATAACATGGGTGGACCTGGAGGGTATTATGCCAAGTGAAATAAGCAGACGAGAAAGATAAGTACCATACGATTTCACTTATATGTAGAATCTAAAGACAAAATAAATGAACAAAAGAGAAACAAACTCATAGGTTCAGAGAACAGACTGACAGCTGTCAGAGCTTCAGGAAAGTGTTGGGAGACTGGGTGAAAAAGATAAAGGGATTAAGAAGTACAAGTTGGCTGAAACCAGTTTGGCTCAGTGGATAGAGCATCGGCCTATGGACTGAAGAGTCTCAGGTTTGATTCTGGTCAAGAGCATATACTCTGGCTGCGGGCACATCCCCAGTAGGGGTGTACAGGGGATAGCTTATCAATGTTTCTCTCTCATCGATGTTTCTGACTCTCTATCCCTTTCCCTTCCTCTCTGTAAAAAAATCAATAAAATATATATATTTTTAAAATGTAGTACAAATTGACAGTCACCGGGATATAGCGCACAGCACAAGGCATATAGTCAGTAATATTGTAATAACTATGTATGATGCCAGGTGGGTACTAGACTTATGGTGGGGTCACTTCATCTATACCAGTGGTTCTCAGCCTTCCTCAGGCCGCGACCCTTGCATACAGTTCCTCATGTGGTGGTGACCCCCAACCATGAAATTTTGCTACTGTTAATGCATCGTGATGTAAATATCTGCATTTTCCGATGGTCTTAGGTGACCCCTGTGAAAGGGTCGTTCGACCCCCAAAGGGGTTGTGACCCACAGGTTGAGAACCACTGATCTATACTAATAAAAGGGTAATATGCTAATTAAACCATTTAACCAGATATCTTTCAGTCATCCTGCCTTCCTTCTGGACAAAGCCATGATGGCGGGTGCTGAGGTGATTAGGTGCGATCAGGCCAGCAGGGGAGAGCAGTTAGGGGTGATCAGGCAGACAGGCAAGCAGGTGAGTGATTAGAAGCCAGCAATCCTGGATTTCGAGAGGGACGTCAACTGCCAGTTTAGGCCCAATCCCTGCAGCAGTCAGACATCCTGAGGGATCCCAGATTGGAGAGGGTGCAGGCTGGGCTGAGGGACTGCTCCCCTCGCCCCCCCAGCCATGCACGAATTTCATGCATAGGGCCTCTAGTAAGGTATAGAAATGTCTAATTACTATGCTGTGCACCTGAAACTAATGTAATATTGTATGTTAATTGTAATTGGAAAAACATTTGTTAAAAAATCATGAGACTTGGGATATAAAAACAGAGTTTATGTGAAAGACAACTCACCATTCTTGTGCTCCTCATCATAGCCCAGACAAAGCCCTGGAAGAGAAAACCTCATGAGAGACAAATGATGTGCATGTCCTGGAGTACAAATGAGGCAGGGAATGCTTGGCTAATTAAAAACAAGTATATTTATTGATTTCAGAGAAGAAGGGAGAGATAGAAATATCAATGAGAGAGAATCATCGGTCAGCTGCCTCCTGCATGCCCCACATTAGGGATCAAGCCTGCAACCCGGCCATGTTCCCGGACCAGGCATCGAACCGTGACCCACTGGTTTATAGATTGACACTCAGCCACTGAGCCAAGTCAGCCAGGTGTGACTAATTTGTTAAACATCTGCTGTGTCCCTTGCAAGTATTTCCCTGTGTTTTTTAACTTTAATTCCTATCCCATTCTTTGTCCTTCAACAAAAGTTATGTTTATGGAGAGCCTTCCAGGAACCCTTTTGGATTGACTGCATCGGGAAATTGTAAGAGAGCTTTTGTGATTAGGACTTCTTTCGCCACCTAGAAATCCTCCATTCTTAAATCCTTGAACCCTGACCTACATTTTTCTCGTTATTTTCTGGGGTTGCAATGTTTATCTTACCACTTTCATGCTGCAATATTATGTTAGTATGGCGTGTCAGAGAGCGTTTGTGGTACAGGCACTGAAAATGCAGAGGATGAGGTCAGTCTGACTGCCCAGCTATTCTGCCCTGCAGCTGGAGGTCTGGGGAATGGTGTCTAGAGCCACCCCTGAAGTTCAAGTGTGTGGGGGAGAAGTATTACCCCACAGGGAAGAGCTGTGTTCAAAAGGAGGAAGGAACTGGGGCAGACAGGTCCTGGTATCCCCTCCACACACTCAGCTCACCAAGGAGGAGCTGGGGCTCAGGGAGGTGGAGCTGTGGGTTCAAAAGTTGTTATCATCCAGGTTATCATAAAGGTCGTTCTTTTTGCAGGCTGTGGTCTGTTTGCATTATGTTCAAGTTGAAGACGATTAAAATCTGCCTGGGGAGAGGAAGTTCTCTTCTTTATTTTTTTTTTATTTTTTGTGAATCCTCACCCGAGGATATTTTCCCATTGATTTTTAGGGAGAGGTAGAAGAGAGATGGAAAGACAGAGAGAAACATCGAGGTGAGAGAAGCACCTGGATTGGTTGCCTCCTGCACGAGCCCAGACCAGGGCCCAGGCCAGGGAGGAGCCTGCAGCCTAGATAATCTGCCCTTGACCTGCGTCTAATCTGGGACCCTTCAGTCTGCAGGTCCGATGCTCTATCCACTGAGCCAAACCAGCTAGGGCAGAATTATTTTTTTCCTTTTTTAAATATTTTCTATTGATTTTTTTACAGAGCTGAAGGGAGAAAAATAGAGAGTTAGAAACATCGATGAGAGAGAAACATCAATTAGCTGCCAAGGTACATGCCCTTGACCGGAATCGAACCCGGGACCCCTCGGTCCACAGGCTGACGCTGTATCCACTGAGCCGAACCAGTCAGGCCAGAAACTTTCTTTTTAAGCACCATCCCTAGGCATTGTTCTTCCCTCTATTTCTGTTTTGTACCCAAACCCATAGCTTCTCACATCCTGTGGCCCCTGCCCCTCCTGTCCGCCAATGGGACATCCATGGCAGGACTGGTGTTTAGAGGGTCCGTAGTTGGAGATCCCATCCGAACTTGGAATTTCTCGGCTGGGCAAACAGAGGCCGTGGTCACCACAACCGCTGAACCTTGGCTTCCTCATGGGCTTGTGCTAATATCAGAACGCAGGCATGTGTCCAGCCCACAAAGCTCCGACAGGTGGCCTGCATCCAATCCGCGACGTACGTCGTCAGTCATTTCGGTGTCTTCCATGTTTCCCGTGATGCCCCGCCTTCCCCACCAGGAATTGTCTCACAGATCCAGCCCCATCCCTCCCGGTCCTGGTACTCACCGAGGCAAAGCAGGGACAGGCATCCTGTGATCATGGCGTCCTTCCGCCCAGACGGGGTCCTGGCTGCAGTTTCACAGCTGAAGAAAGAAGGGGGGCGTGGGCTGAGCAAGCTCCCAGCTGCGCGCCGTGCCCCCAGGGTGTGTGGGGAGACTAGTGCTGACCCTCTAGTTCTCCATACCTTCTGGTGTGCAGTTTCCCTCTCGCAACCCACTCCGGAAGCCAGAAGCCGTCAATTACAACATCTTCCCCGGAGATCCGGGGGGGTGGCGACGGCCCGCCCACCCCAAGATCCGTGTCCTCTCGTGTCAAGTCCCGCGCGAGACGTTTTCATTTTCGGAAACAGTCTGCGTCACACGAAACAGAAAACGGCATACAGAGTTCTCGCGGTGCACTTGGGCCAAGTCTGGGCAGCCAGGTAGGACGCACGGTCTCCTGCAGGCGAGCAGAGGCCACCACGCCGCCTGCCCTGCAGGGCGCGCATCCCCCAACACAGCCCCCCGCGCAGGCTCGCTCTGGGCGTGCAGCGCGCGCGCGGCGGGCGCCCGGGCGCACAACGCTTGGCACGCACGCAGCCCCCAACGTTCCACAGCCCAAAGCCGCCGCCAGGCACGCAGCTCCGCCAGGCTCGCTCTGCAGGCGCGCGCTCCCAGGCGGCACGCTCCTCACGCACGACGTCGTCCCCTAGGCACGCACGCAGTTCCCACGAACGTTGCTCACGCAGCCTGCTACGCACCAATCCCAACACACGCTGCTCCCACGTACGTCCCGCACGCACGCACGCACGCCGTCCCCCAAGCACTCGCCGGGCTGACCGGACTCCGGGACGGTCTGGAGCCCGCGGTGCCTCGGTGTGCAGCGCGTGCCTTCGGGACTCTATGCGCTCCGCCCGCGCAGCTGCTGGGCCAGGTCGGTTCTGGGAGCGGCCCGGAGGGGGTGCGGGGACGGGTCTCTGGGCCAGGGGCCGCCCCCCACCCCCACGCCCCCAGGGCTCGCTGCTGTCCTAGTGCGGAAGCACCGCGGCCAAACCGGAGTCCCGCCGCCTCACCAGCGGAGCGGGTGTCCCCGGGAGAGACCGCGTCCCAGCCGTCCTGCTCCCGCTCATCCCCCGCGGGCGTGCGGGGCTGCCGGCCCGGGTGGAGGGCGCCAGCGGTGGGGGCGGCGAGGGCTGCGGCAGAACCTGCTCCCGCTCCTGCGCGGCCCTGCCTGGCGGGCGGCGGGGTCTGTGACGAGGTGCTCGGGGGTGGTCGGAGCAGGTGTCTCGGCCACAGGAAGGCTTGTGCCGCCGGCCGACCGCGTTCCTCGGTGGAGGGGGCGTCGCCCGCGGCGGCGGGTCGCTGGTTCGGCTCTGGCCGAGGGCATCTACCTGCGTTTGCAGGCTCCGATCCCCGCCCCGCCAGGGCGGGACAGACACACGCATGTTGCTGTCCAGCCGTCCCCCGTCCCCTCGGAAAGTCGGCGGGAACGTCTCCCCGGTGAGGATTAGCAAGAAAAGGGTTTGTTCTGCGAGGAGAGGGCGTTCGGCGCCAGCTAGCCGCTTTGGCTCGGCGGCCAGAGCGTCGGGCTGCGGAGCGAAGGGCATGTGTCTGGGTTGCAGGGTCAGGGCTGGCGCAGGAGGCAGCCCGTCCAAGTGTTCCTCTCGCACGGATGTTTCTGTCTCCCTCCCCCTCCCCCTCTCCTTAAAAGTCAGTGGGGACATAGCCTCCGGTGAGGATTCAAACGAAAGAAAGAAAAAGAGTTGCATCTCACGCATAGTCTTCCCGCGTGGCAGCGTGCAGGGGTGTTTCTAGAAGGGAGAGGAAGTTCAGGGAAGGTGAATGTGGGGACTGAGAGCTTATTATTAACGGAGTTTTTGCGTCGAGTTCGAGAACTTCCATAAGCCCTGCCTGATTGTTGGTCCTTACCAGCTGTGGCGCCCCCTAAAGAGCCCCCTAGATATACCACAGGTGTTGTTTTTTCCTAGAACTGGTTATTGATGTAACCCAACTCAATACACAGGGTGGGGCAAAAGTAGGTTTACAGTTGTTTGTATGGAAAACAATACAATAAATAGCAAGTAATGATTACAAGAATAGGCTGTTTCTCATACTCACAACTGTATACTTACTTTTGCCCCACCTTCTATACTTTTTAAAAATATATATATATTTTATTGACTTTTTACAGAGAGGAAGGGAGAGAGATAGAAAGTCAGAAACATGGATGAGAGAGAGACATCGATCAGCCGCCTCCTGCACAACCTCACAGTGGAGATGTGCCCGCAAGCAAGGTACATGCCCTCGACCGGAATCGAACCCGGGACCTTTCAGTCCGCAGGCTGACGCTCCATCCACTGAGTGAAACCGGTGTCGGCCCACCTTCTATACTTTTATTGGCAGGTTTACAAATGTCCTCCTTTGCTCCCCTTCGGCCCCCCTCCATCTCACCCCCACACTATTATCTGTGTCCGTGGACTATGCATACATGTTCTGTGGTTAATCTCTTCCCCTCTTCGATTTGACAGCCTGTTCCATGTAACCATGTCTCTGGACCTGTTTTATTCGTCCAATTTAATATTTTTAAAGGCTTAACATAGGGCATTAAAGCATGCTCACTGGGGTCCTTTCATCTTTTTCTGTAACTGAATACATTGTGATATGCAACAGTGTGTAAATGTAAGATGTACAAGGTGTTACTTTCATACATTCATGTATTGCAACAGGATTGCCAAGTCATGGGGATATTTGTCACATTTGTTACATAACAGCAAAGGACATCTCCAGTGGCAATTTATTGAATGTGGTTTGTTTGTAAAGGTGATAAGATGCCTCTGAATTTAACTCTTGTTTGTATCAGTTAGCCTGTGGTAAAATTGGTTTCTTTATGTGGTGTCTCATAAAGCCACAAAACCTATTTGTGACATTAAGTGGGATTTACTGTGCAATATGATTGTATTATACTGTGCATTAGGTCTCTATGGCTTATGAATCCTTGTAATTTGTACCCTTGGAAGACATCAGTGGTACCTCCCGCCTCCATCCCCTGGTAACACCATCTTACTCTGTCTTTCAGAGCTTTGGCTTTTCTAGCTTCCGGGTGTAAGTGAGACCAGGCAGTTCTTATCTTCCTCAGGTGTCTCCCTTAGCATGATGTCCTCAGGGTCCACCCTATGGTCACTTTTGGCAGGATAGCCTCCTTTCTTATGGCTAAATAATGTTCCGTGGTGTGTGCGTGCGCGCGACTACTAACCGGGGTGATAACTTCTTTTAAAAATACATATATATTATTGATTTTTTACAGAGAGGGAAGGGAGAGGGATAGAGAGCTAGAAACATCGATGAAAGAGACACCAATTCAGCTGCCTCCTGCACACCTCCTACTGGGGATGTGCCCGCAACCGAAGTACATGTCCTTGACCTGAATCGAACCTGGGACCTTTCAGTCCTCAGGCCGACGCTCTATCCACTCAGCCATACAGGTTAGGGCTGGGTGATAGCTTCTTAACCATTCATCTGTTGATGGCATCTTGACTATTTGTGAATAATGCTGTGATAAATACAGAGAATATATAGCTCATTGAAATCCTATTTTTATTTCCTTTTACCCAGAAGTGGAATTGCTGGATTGTATGGTAATCCTATACTTGATTTTTTGAGAGCCCTTATATAGTTTTCCAAAGTGGCCACACCAGTTTACATTGCCACCAACAGTGTACAAGGATTTTCTGTTGTCTACATCCTTCCCAACACTTGCTACCTCTTACTTGATAATAGCCATTCCAACTGGTTTTGATTTGCATTTCCCTGATTACTGATGTTGAATATCTATGTGCCTATTGGCTATTTTGATGTGGTCTTTGGGGAAACAAAAGTTTTTTTTACGTTCTGTCTACTTTTTAATCAAACTGTGGCTTTTATTGTTGTTATTAAATATATGAGTTCTTTTATGAACAACAAATACGTATCTATCAACAAGTGAATCTGAAAATTAAGGGAATTAAAAATTTGATGAACAGAATAAACTGGTGAATATAATAGAATCAGGAGCACAGAAAGGGAATGGACTGATAATTCTCAGGGGGGAAGGGCGGAGGGGTGTACAGGGAGAGACTGGACAAAAATCATACACCTATGGATGAGGTCAACGGGAGGGAGGTAAGGAGAGAAGGAAGGGTGGGAGCCCGGTGGAGGAGAACTATGAAGAGGAAAAAAGAGAAACAAATGTAATAATCTGAATAATAAAGGTTTAAAAAAAGAAAAAAATATAAGATTTCTTCATATATTTATAATAACTCATATGATATATAGTTTGCAAAAGCTTCCCATTCTGTAGATTGCCTTTTCATTTTGTTAATCATTTCTTTTGTCATGGAGAAGCTTTTGAGTTTGATATAGTCCCATTTGTTGATTTTTTTCTTTTGTTGTTTGTGTTATGCATATCATGTAAAAAAAAATCATTGACATCCCTGTGTGGTTTGGCTCAGTGGATAGAGCATCGGTCTGCGGACTAGAGGGTTCCAGGTTCGATTCCAGTTCAGGGCACATGCCCGGGTTATACGCTCGATCCCCAGTAGAGGGTATGCAGAGGGCAGCCAATTAATGATTCTTTCTCATTATTGATGTTTTTATCACTCTCCCTTCCTCTCTGAAATCAATAAAAAATATAATTTTAAAAATCATTGACAAGACCATATCAGTGAGCTTCTTCCCTACATTTCCATGTAGGAGTTTTATGGTATCAGGTTGACTGACTAATGACATGCCCCAATTTGAGCATGACTCACACATACTTTTCAAAGTTGGAAACCTCACAATAACTTCCATCTTTCTCCCACCAAGTAACCTTCATTTACAACACCATATCATCGTCACCCACATCCATTTGATGGGGTAAGCATTGGCTCAAAGATGGAGAAGACCCCGTCATGGAAAATAACTACATGCAGCAACCTTAACTTTGGTATTAAAAGGTTTCTGCCCCAGTCTTTTCCATTGACTTATTCCATGATGCTCCAAACAGGACATAATTCATTGCTTTGTACTCTAAAAAATCCTGGGAGTGGAAATACATTTATTACAGAAAATATTTCCTTCCACCGGTACCACATATGTAGGTATCCTTGTCATCTCGGGCTCTCCAGCAGGATGCTCTAGACTGGTGGCTTAACCACCAACTTTTTTTTTTTTAATTGACTTGGGAGAGAGAGAAAAACATTAATAAGTTGCCTCCCATACATGGCCTGGCTAGGAATTAAACCCATAATGTGATTATGTACTCTCACTGGGAATCAAACCTGCAATATTTTGGTTGATTCCTAAGAATCTTAATTTTTTTTGTTACAGTGGTAAATGGGATTGTTATTTTTTTAATTAAATCTTTATTATTCAGATTATTACATTTGTTTCTCTTTTTTCCCCTCCATAGCTCCCCTCTACCCAACTCCCTCCACCCTTACCTACCTCCCATTGACCTCATCCATAGGTGTATGATTTTTGTCCAGTCTCGCCCTGTACACCCCTCCCCCCTTTCCCCCTGAGAATTATCAGTCCACTCCCTTTCTGTGATCCTGATTCTATTATATTCACCAGTTTATTCTGTTGATCAAATCTTCAATTCCTTTAATTTTTAGATTCACTTGTTGATAGATATTTATTTGTTGTTCATAATTTTTTGGCTTTTACCTTTTTCTTCTTTCTCTTCTTAAAGAGTGCCTTTCAGCATTTCATATAATACTGGTTTGGAGTTGATGAACACCTTTAGCTTTTTCTTCTCTGTGAAGCTCTTTATCTGCCCTTCAATTCTGAATGATAGTTTTGCTGGATAGATTATTCTTGGTTGTAGGTTCTTGCTATTCATCACGTTGAATATTTCTTGCCACTCCTATCTGGCCTGCATAGTTTCTGTTGAGAAATCAGCTGACAGTCGTATGGGTGCTCCCTTGTAGGTAATTAACTGTTTTTCTCTTGCTGCTTTTAATATTCTCTCTTTGTCTTTTGCTCTTGGTATTTTCATTATGATGTGTCTTGGTGTGATCCTCTTTGGATTCCTTTTATATGGGGTTCTGTGTGCTTCCTGGACTTGTAAGTATATTTCTTTTACCAGATGTGGGAAGCTTTCAGTCATTATTTTTTTAAATAGGTTTTCAGTATCTTGCTCTTTCTCTTCTTCTGGCACCCCCACAATTCTTATGTTGGTACGCTTGAAGCTGTCCCAGAGGCTCCTTGCATTATCTTCACATTTTTGGATTCTTTTCTCTTCTTGCTTTTCCAGTTGAGTGTTTTCTGATTCTTTATATTTCAAATTTTTAACTTGATTCTTGCCTTTCTCTAGTCTGCTGTTAGGTCTCTGTAAAATATTTATTTCAGTCAGTGTATGTTTAATTTCTAGTTGGTCCTTTTTCATCTCTAGTTGGACCTTTTCCATCTCTAGTTGGTCCTTTTTCATCTCCTCTTGGCTCTCGCTAACTTTATCCAACTTTTCTAGGGTATTCTTGAAAACCTTATAAGCATGGCTTTGAACTCTACATCTCATCTTTTGTTTTCCTCCATTTCTTTTGTTTGTGAGCCCTTCCCTTGTCTCGGCATTTTCACTCTGCCGGAAGAACTGTGTTGGATTCAGCCTTATGATACCAGACTTGCAAAACCGAAGAAGCTTCTGTTGAGCTTGGGATGGGTGGAGTCTCAGGGCTTAAGGGACCACCTTGCCTTCCAGTCGGCCCCGCCCTCCACGGCCCCTGAGTCTCACGTGACTGGGTAATCGCTGGAGCCGTCCTTGTGCGCGCACACAGTGCCTCTAGACTGCTGCCTTCCCGGGTCCCCTGCGCTCCAGGACCACATGAGTCTAGGTCCCGAGGGTTTCACCAGAAATAGGGGCTTGGTGGAGTCAGAAGTGGCACAGGTGGAAGGGTCTGTCTCCCACCCACTCTCGAAAGCCAGCGGCCCAATCAGCAATCTGTCCTCTGCGCAGTGCCGTGCGCGCCACCACCAGACCTCTGATCTTTTGCGACTCCCCTAAATTTTCATGCACTTCTCCCTTTTCACAGTCCAAACTTCCCCCGTATGAGTTTCAGCTGGATCTGGGGTTTAGTGCCGTAGGATAAGGGGTTCAATGCCATTGGGAGTCTCTGTTTCCCTCCCGCCAGAGAAAGCCAGCCAGGTTCTCTGCCACCCGCTCTTTCAGCGTGCGCATCTCTGTACCTCAGCTTTTTGCAGCTCCTCTGGGTCTCCGTGAGCCCCTCTCTTTCCTTCTAGTTGTAGAATTTCCACTCAGCCAGCTTTCCTGTGGTTCTGGATGATGTCCGTTCTGTCTTTTAGTTGTAGTTTTGAAATTGTTGTGCGAGGCAGCAGTGTAGGTGTTTACCTATGCCGCCATCTTGGATTCTCTGGGATTGTTATTTTAGTTTCTCTTTCTCAAAGTTCATTATTGGATGTAAAAAAAAAATATCGAATTCTAGGTGTTGATTTTGTATCCTGCTACATTGCTACATTTATGAAACCTAGTCGTTTTTGTGGTGGAGTCTTTAGTGTGTTCTATGTACAATATCATGTAATTTGCAAATAATGACAGTTACATTCTTCCTTCCCAATTTGGATGTCTTTTGTTTTTCCTTCTTGTCTGATCACTGTGGCTAGGACTTCCAGTACTATCTGACCTAATAATAGGCAAACATGTAAATGGACCATGCCTCCGCTCTACCCACAGCCATTCAGAGTGAGTATGCAAATTAACCCAACAAAGATGACAGTTAATTTGCATATGCAGAGCAGCCGGGAGGGGCTGGATGCCTGCTGTGAGGAGGAGGGAGGCAGCGGAGGGAGCTAAGGAGTGGTGCTCCTTGCTGGCTCCTGGGCGGCTGCGAGTGAAGCCAGGGGAAGGAAGGCCTATTCTTGCAGGAATATCATGCAGCGGCCTCTGGTGTTGAATAAAAGTGAAACTGAACAAACCTATCTTGTTCCTCTTCTTGGGGGAAATGGTTTTAGTTTTTTCCCATGGAGTATGATGTTAGCTCTAGGTTTGTCATATATGGCCTTTATTGTGTAGAGGAATGATACCTTCCCACTTTGCTGACTTTTTTTAAAAAATGGGTGTTGGATTTGTTGAATGCTTTTTTCTGCATCTACAGATATGATCATGTGGTTTTTGTCTTTCAACTTGTTTATGGGATGTATCATGTTTATTGCTTTGTAAGGAAGCCTTGCATCCCCGGAGTAAATTACACTTGGTCATGGTGTATGGTCTTTTTAATATGTTGCTGGATCTGATTTGCTAATATTTTGTTGAAGATTTTAGCATCTATGTTCATCAGGATATTGGCCTATAATTCTTTTCTTGTAGTGTCTTTATCTGGTTTTGGGTTTTGGATAATGCTGTCCTCATGAAAAGAACTTAGAAGTGTTCCTTCCTCTTGGATTTTTTTTTAAATTTCTTTATTAATTAAGCAATCCTTTACTAACTCCCCAGCTCCCTTTCTCTTGGATTTTTTTTTTAATAATTTGAGGATAGGTGTTAGTTCTTCTTGGAATATTTGTGTGTTATTTTCCTTTTTAAAAAACTTTTATTGTTTAAAGTGTTACATATGAATCCTCTTTCCCCAATTGACCTCTCTCTGTTTGTTCCTCCCTCCCCACCAGCACATGCCCTCAGGTGCCCCCCCTCCCCACTGACTGTGCCCATGAGTTATGCTTATATGCATGCATACAAGTTCTTTGGTCGATCTCTCACACCCTCTGAAGTATCATTTTCAGTGGTTCACTGTGAGGACACATAGAAACACGGTTAATTTTTAACTTTGTCATTATATCCTGCTCTCTTGCCAAGTTCAGATGTTGTTTCTTATAACCTTTTGTAGATTCCTTAGGGATAAAACAGCATGAGAGATTTTACAGTCACACCCTCCTCTATTCCCAACACCATTGTTCAACTCTGGCAACCACATGATTTTTCATTTTTTCTGTGAGTAAAGACAGTGTTACCTCTTCTCTTCGCAATCTGTATTCCTTTTCCATTGCCTCATTGCTGTAGCTAGAATCTCCACAATGTTGTCGAAGAAACTAGGGAGTATGAATATCCCTGCCTTCTACCTGACCTTATGGGATAAGCACGTAGACTTTTGCTATGAAATTTGAAATGATGTAGAGGTTTTCATAGATGCCCTGTATCATTTTGAGAACGGGCGCTTCTATTCCTGGGCTCAGAGAACATCATACCTTTTTTTTTAATATATATTTTATTGACTTTTTTTTACAGAGAGGAAGGGAGAGGGATAGAGAGTCAGAAACATCGATGAGAGAGAGACATCGATGAGCTGCCTCTTGCATGCCTCCTACTGGGGATGTGCTCGAAACCAAGGTACATGCCCTTGACCGGAATTGAACCTGGGACCTTTCAGTCCACAGACCGATGCTCTATCCACTGAGCCAAACCGGTTTCGGCAACATCATACCTTTTAAAAATGAAATCCAAATGGATTAAAGATTTAAATGTAGAATTATGAAACCTTTGGTGAAAAATAGGACAACATCTACAGGGTACAGGGCGTGGAGAAGAGATCTTAAACATGATACCAACTGGTGACCCATTAAAGAAAAACCTATTCAAGTTGGAGTAATAAAAAAATGCCAAAACCGTTTTTGGCTCAGTGGATAGAGTGTCAGCCTGCGGACTGAAAGGTTTCAGGTTCAATTCCAGTCAAGGGCACATATTTTGGTTGCAGGTACATCCCCAGTAGGGGGTGTGCAGGAGGCAGCTGATCGATGTCTCTCTCTCATCAATGTTTCTAACTCTCTATCCCTCTCCCTTCTGCTCCGTAAAAAAAAAATCAATAAAATATATTTCAAAAAGTGAAGGACCATTGTTCTGCAGAAGACTATTCAGAGGATGAAAAGAGACTTCTATCTGTAATATATAAATAACTCAAATATTGGCAACATTTTTTTAATTGAAGAATTACTTTGTTTAATGAGTATAGAGTTTCAGTTTTGTGAGATAGAATTCTGTATCTGGAGGTGGTGATCATTGCACAACATGAATATACATGATACCACTGAGCCATATACTTTAAAATGATTAAGGTAGTCAGTTTATGTTATGTATATTTTATTACAATAAAAATATTGAAAAAATTAGGTAACAAGCAAAAGTTAGTTATTTCACTCAAGATTATATAGTAACAGATAAACATGTTCAACATCACAGACCCTTAGAGAAATGCCAGTTAAGATAGACAATTAGATAATACTAGAGGCCCGATGCACAAAATTCTTGCGTGGGGGGTGTCCCTCAGTCCAGCCTGCACCCTCTCCAATCTGGGACCCCTCTGGGAACCCACGTAGGATCAGGCCTAAACTAGCAGTCAGACGTCCCTCTCACAATCTGGGACTGCTTGTTCCTAATCACTCGCCTGCTTGATTGTCCCTAACCACTCTGTCTGACAGCCTGAGCACCCCCTAACTGCTCCCCTGCCAGCCTAATTGACGCCTAACTGCTCCCCTAATGGCCTGATTGCCCCCCCAACTGCCTTCCCCTACAGGACTAAGGGAACTGGGGGACTCCGGCTGAATGAGATAGGCCTGAGAGGACTGGGGACTGAGGCTGGATGAGGCAGGGTGAGAGGACTGGGGTGTTGGAGACTGGTGGAAGCTGACAGAGTCCTTGCACCCAAAGGAACTGATAAGATTCACTGCCCCATCCACATAGTGTCCCCTGACTTGTTGGATGGCGATTTCCAGTTGTCAGCTGAATGAGAGTGCCTTCCAGAAGTCTGTTAACTATTTACGGAGATTTGCTGTGCCGAGAATTTGGCTTCCTGTGTTATCTCCCTTAGAGGTTATGAGGACTGAGAGTACCTTCCTCGTGACTGGCCTCCAGTCAGTGTTTGTGTATAAAAGGATTTCGCAGTCAATCAAGCTGCTGCAGGCTGTCAGTGGCTTGCAGCCCTCCCGATCGCACTCTCCTGTCTTTCTTTTCATAATTCCCACCTCCCTTCTTCAGTCCGGTTCCCGTCAGGCTGGGACTGACACTGGGGGACTCCAGCTGGATGAGGTATGTGGTACCTGCCACCCCAGGCAGGGCTAAGGGGACTGGGGGACTCTGGCTGGATGAGGCAGGGATGAGGGGACTGGGCATCGCCATCTTGTGTCTGTGGGCACTGCCATCTTTGTGAGGGCGTGGCAGTCAATTAGCATATTCCCTCTTTATTAGATAGGGTAATGCACCAATAAGAACATTTAAACGAAGAATAATCAGCCCTAGCCAGTTTTTCTCAGCGGATAGAGCATCAGCCTGCAGACTGCTGAAGGGTCCCAGGTTCGATTCTGGTCAAGGGCATATGCCCAAGTTGCTGGCTGGATCCCCAGTAGGGGGCGTGCAGGAGGCTGTTACTGTAAAAGAGCAACATGAGGGACATCTTCATGATGATGGACTAGATTAGATGTGAACTGTGTAGTCAGCCACACAAATCTAAACGTGATCAAATGACATAGAACTGTGCACATTGTATCCATGTCAACTTCTTCCTTTTAATATTGTAACGATGAATAGTGAGAATTGTGAGAAACTGGGTGAAGGGACAAGTATCTGTGTTATTTTTACAACTTCCTGTGAATCTATATTGATTTGAAAATAAACATATTAAAAGTGGGATCTAGCGTGGCTGGTGTGCTCAGTAATTAAGCATAGACCTATGAACCAGGAGGTCACGGTTCAATTCCTGGTTGGGATACATGATCCAGTTGTGGGTTCGATCCCCAGTGAGGCATGCAAGAGGCGGCCAATCAGTGATTCTCTGTCGTCATTGAGGTTTCTGTCCCCTCTCCCTTTTTCTATGAAATCAGTAAAATAAATAAATATATATATTTAAAAGTGGAATCTAATTGAAGAGGGAAAACACAATCTAAAACAGACATGGACAGCCACACATTGGGGAGTGGGAGCATTGCTAAACTGTGAGGCCAGGGTGGAGACTGAGCGAGAGGGGTTTGTAGACTGAACAGCTGGCGTCTCCTTGGTGTACACAGCCTATCAATACAGACTTCTCTTCATTCTGATGATTCTTGGCAAATAGTAGCCGACGGTGTCTATTCTCAGCAGGAGCCATGAGTGTTAGTGATTGAGTGGAAGGGACGGAACACTTCTGGTGCTGAGATTGCAGAGCTCCCCACACTGAGAAGTTCAGCAACAGATACACAGCCCCGGAGTGCCAGGCACCCCAGTGCCCCGAGAAGTGCAGTGGACAGAATCGCCTTCCTCTGCCTCATCATATGCACAACGCAGCAGCCGTGAGAAGAGGCACTCGGCTATAATGATGTGAGGCAACAAGATGTATCCATGATCTGATGGGCCCAGCACAGTGAAACGAGCAGGTGACATGGACTTATATCTCAAAATTATTTCTATAATGTTTTACGCCTGCACCAGAAATACTGGGGACAACTCAAGAGCAAATTGTTAATATGATGTAGAGTGACTTCTCCCAAATTAGGTAAAACGTTTGGAATGTATAAAGTGAAATTTAAAAGATGTGTGATCAATAGAGAAATTCCAACACATGACCAATTGTTGGTTGAGAGCAGAAAACAGTGGAGGGGAATCACTAGTAAATACTATATAGGAACCTATATTTCTCCCAGTTTTATATATGTATATATATGTATATATATATACTTTTTATTTCAGAGAGGAAAGAGATGCAGGGGAGAGTAACATCAATAATAAGAATAATTGGTTGGCTGTCCTCTACACGGCCTAATTGGGGATGGGAGCCCACAATCTGAGCATATGCCCTGACTGGGAATTGAACCGCAACCTCCTGGTTTATTGATCAATGCTCAATCACTGAGCCACACTAGCAGGCTCCGCCAGTTTTCAATGGAAGAACACTGCCTGTACATGGGACTGTACCTACTACTCAGTCCAATGCTGAACTTGAAAGTATTTTTTCAAGTGATCCTAAATGTGTTAGGTGAGGCTTTCTGCTCAGTCCTGCCGTCTGGCCCAGGTGAAGAGCACAGGAAGAAGGAAGTCAGCATCTTGCCCTGGGCTGGCTGGGAATGTAGGTTTCACAGAGCCATTAAGATTTAGCAGATCTGCCAAAACCAGGGTGACTCAATGGATAGAGTGTCAGCCTGTGGATTGAAAGGCTACAGGTTTGATTCTGGTCAAGGGCATGTACATTGGTTACGGACACATCCCCAGTAGGGGGTGTGCAGGAGGCAGCTGATCAATGTTTCTCTCTTATGGTATTTCTAGCTATCACTCTCCCTTCCTCTCTGTAAAAAATCAATAAAAAAATTTTTAAAAAAGATTTAGCAGTTCTGGCTGGATCAAGCACCCATTGTTTCCCCAGGCAGCTGTGGGACCTGTGGATAAAGGACAGACCTGAGATCAAGGTAGGGAGGCAAAGGAAGGCTATTTTTACTCATAGTCTCGCACAGCTTCTCAGCCAGGAAGAATCACCTCTTCGCATCCTCCTCATGTCAGGGTGTTTGAATTTAAGTACCTGCTTTATTTATTTATTTTTTCATTAATTAAATCTTTATTATTCAGACCATTACATTTGTCTCTCTCTTTTCTCCTCCATAGCTCCCCTCCACCCAGCTCCCACCCCTCCCTCTACTCTTACCTTTCTCCCCAATTGATGAGTCCATAGGTGTATGATTTTTGTCCAGTCTCGCCCTGTACACCCCTCCCCCCTTTCCCCCTGAGAATTATCAGTCCACTCCCTTTCTGTGCTCCTGATTCTATTATATTCACCAGTTTATTCTGTTGATCAAATTTTTAATTCACTTCTTTTTAGATTCACTTGTTGATAGATATTTATTTGTTCATAATTTTTTATCTTTTACCTTTTTCTCCTTCCTCTTCTAAAAGAGTACCTTTCAGCATTTCATATAATACTGGTTTGGAGTTGATGAACTCCTTTAGCTTTTTCTTCTCTGTGAAGCTCTTTATCTGCCCTTCAATTCTGAATGATAGCTTTGCTGGATAGAGTATTCTTGGTTGTAGGTTCTTACTATTCATCACGTTGAACATTTCTTGCCACTCCCGTCTGGCCTGCATCGTTTCTGTTGAGAAATCAGCTGACAGTCGTATGGGTGCTCCCTTGTAGGTAATGAACTGTTTTTCTCTTGCTGCTTTTCATATTCTCTCTTTGTCTTTTGCTCTTGGTATTTTCATTATGATGTGTCTTGGTGTAGTCCTCTTTGGATTCCTTTTATATGGGGTTCTGTGTGCTTCCTGAACTTGTAAGTCTATTTCTTTTATCAGATGTGGGAAGTTTTCAGTCATTATTTTTTTAAATAGGTTTTCAGCATCTTGCTCTCTCTCTCTTCTTCTGGCACCCCCCTAATTCTGATGTTGGTATGCCTGAAGCTGTCCCAGAGGCTCCTTACATTATCTTCACATTTTTGGATTCTTTTCTCTTCTTGCTTTTCCAGTTGAGTGTTTTGTGATTCTTTATATTTCAAATTTTTGACTTGATTCTTGCCTTCCATTAGTCTGCTATTAGGTCTCTGTATAATATTTTTTATTTCAGTCAGTGTATGTTTAATTTCTATTTGGTCCTTTATCATCTCTAGTTGGATCTTTTACATCTCTAGTTGGTCATTTTGCTTCTCCTCTTGGGATTCGCTAAATTTATCCAACTTTTCTAGCATATTTTTGAAAAACCTTATAAGAGTGGTTTTGAACTCTATATCCAGTCGTTTTTTTTCCTCCATTTCTTTTGTTTGTGATCCCTTCCCTTGTCTCGGCATTTTCACTATGCCAGGAGAACTTCTGTTTTGGATTCAGCCTTATGATACCAGACTTGCAAAACCACAAGAGCCTCTCTGTTGAGCTTGGGATGGGTGGAGTCTCAGGGCTTAAGGGACCACCTTGCCTTCCAGTCGGCCCCGCCCCCCTTGGCTCCTGAGTCTCACGTGACTGGGTAATCGCTGGAGCAGTCCCTGTGCGTGCGCATGCTCTCTCTCACAGTGCCTCTAGACTGCTGTCCATCTGGATCCCCTGTGCTATGGGACCACATGAGTCTGGGTCCCCAGAGTTTCACCCGAAACCGGGGTTTAGTGGAGTCAGAAGTGGCACAGTTGGGAGGGTCTGTCTCCTGCCAACTCTTGAAAGCCAGCGGCACAATCAGCAGTCGGTCCTCTGCAGCGCAGTGCCATTCGAGCCACCAGACTTCTGATCTTTTGCGACTCCCCTAAATTTCCATGCACTTCTCCCTTTTCACAGTCCAAACTCCCCCGTATGAGTTTCGGCTGGATCTGGGGTTTAGTGTCGTAGGATAAGGAGTTCAATGCTGTTGGGAGTCTCCGTCTCCCTCCCGCCAGAGAAAGCCAGCCAGGTTCTCCGGCACCCGCTCTCTCCACATGCACGTCTCCATACCTCAGCTTTTTGCAGCTCCTCTGGGTCTCTGTGAGCCCCCCTCTTTCCCTCTAGTTGTAGAACTTCCACTCAGCCAGCTTTCCTGTGGTTCTGGATGATGTCCATTCTGTCTTTTAGTTGTAGTTTTGAAATTGTTGTGCGAGGCAGCAGTGTAGGTGTTTACCTATGCTGCCATCTTGGATTCTCCAAGTACCTGCTTTAATTCCTCCACAATAATTGGGTCTTCACTGCTGTTGAATAGGAAAAGAAAAGAGATACTAAATGTTCTCACAATGAACAGAACAGTCACCTGGTGAACAAAAATCCCATCTGTGTCCATATTGCAAAATGTAATTCCCCATGGCAGAGTTTTGTGTTTAAAGAAACCCCATATCCCTACAACAGCCAGGGAGAGAGAGAAGTGCCAGTGTTTTACCTGGATCCACACGGAGACCATTTCTGGCTCCAACAGGCTCCCAGCAGGAAAGCCACCATAAGAGCCATAATCATGGCAGACACACAGAGTCTGATGAGGTTCCCCGTGGTGTAATTCGTTGATGCGGAATCTGAAAGGGAAGGAGAATCACCAATGTCCCTGCTTCTCACTGGATCTGCTAAAGATGACCTCATATGCCCACATGTATGTCCTGTGCAGTGGTCAGATGTACCTTCATTAAAGTTGTAATCACTGGAATAAAAATGTGGGGTTTTTGTAGGCCAGCATAGCTCAGTGGTTGAGCATCGACCTATGAACCAGGAGGTCATGGTTTGATTCCTGGTCAAAGCACATGCTCAGATTGTGGGCTGGATCCCCAGTGTGGAGTGTGCAGGAAGCAGCTGACCAGTGGGTCTCTCTCATCATTGATGTTTCTATCTTTCCCTCTCCCTTCCTCTCTGAAATCGATAGAAATATATATAAAATGGGGAGTTTTATTAAAGTAGTGGTTCTTCCATCTTTGCATTCTGTCTTTCTCCATTCATGTGCTCTTTATCTCATTTCCACTGTCCTGCATTTCCTTTTCCCCCTCCCTCCATGTGTTAGGAATCTGTTTCCAGGTAACACAAAGAGCCAGAAATACGCCCTCAGAGCACTGAAATTCAGCAGCTGCATCAGCCTATGTCCTCATAGCACAAAGCTTAGCGAGGATGAGTTTGGTAGCTAA
This sequence comes from Lasiurus borealis, assembly GCA_004026805.1. Classification (NCBI taxonomy): domain Eukaryota; kingdom Metazoa; phylum Chordata; class Mammalia; order Chiroptera; family Vespertilionidae; genus Lasiurus; species Lasiurus borealis. The sequence goes on along the minus strand of PVJN01005171.1, from coordinate 24,176 downwards.
GCACCTTGACCATGGTGTATTCAGCTTCAGTCACGAATGGCTCAATCTTGCCATTGGTCTCATTCCAGTAGAGAAGCCTGAATTTATATCCCACCCCCATCTCATTCATCCCAACTCGTGCAAAGTTCATCTCTCAATCCATCACGGACAACATTCCCCGAAGTTAGAATCCATGGGGGTATACCGGTATCGGTAGTGACCCTTCTTCCAGGAATCGGGGAGTTCTGGGCACCTCTCAGGGCTGGCCATACAGACCTCGATCTAGTTATAAGGCATTCACCAACCATATGGGAAGAGTACAGAGCTGAAACATAGCATGTGTCATGGAAGGAAATGAGATAATCTCAGACAAATTTTAAAAGTATGTCTTGTGAAATTAAAAATTAAAAAGGCATTGCATCCATTTCCCTGAAACAAGAGCCTGTGGAACACCACATTCTGAGAACAAGGGAGAGTGGTGGGGAAGAAACCACTATCGTCAAGACCAGCCCAAACTTGAGGAGATGCAGAGAATGGCGGAAGGAATGGTAGTGATGGCTGGATAGTAATTCTGAAGAACAGCAAGAATTGTCCAAAAGTGCAGAATGGAGAAAGGCAAAGGCTGGGAATTAGGAAGTGAGAATCAGATGATGAAAGATCAAATGAGCAATTTCTATTTTAAAAACTTATTCTTAGATTACATTTATTACTACTCTCTATTAGTTTTAGGTGTACAGCATAGAGGTTAGACAATCATATATTTTTATAAAGTGCTCCCCCTGATAGTTCTAATACCCACCTTCCACAATACATAGTTATTACAATATTATCAGCTATATTCCCTATGCTGTACAGTACATCTCCATGACTATTTTGTAACTACCAATTTGTACTTCTCAATACCTTAATTTTTAAAAAAGTTTTAAGATCTTACAGGAACCTTACCTGTCACCGAGATCGTGAGCTGATCACTGGGCTCTGAGGCCCAGAAAGGAGCCCTTGGTTGGAAGTACACACAGCTGTAGTCGCCGTGTCGCTGCCTGTCACACGTGGAAGGGAGAAGTCAGCCTCCATTCCCACTGGACGCTGGAGCTCTATGGGTGTTGAGGTTCCCTTCTTCAGTAGAGCAAACGTGAGGTTCTGGCACATGCCTGGGCTCTGGCACTGCAGAATCACGTCTTCTCCTGCAGCCACCTCCCCGCTTTGGTGGGCTTGGAGGGAAGGGTGAGGTAAGTGTCCTGTAAGAGAAGGAAGCTCAGAAGCCATGGGCAGAAGCCTTGGGTCCCCGCTCAGGCTTGTGGTCCTGGCAGGTTCCCAGGGAGTGTGGGAAGTGACAGACCCCTGACTCACCCTCTTCCTGCTCTGACTCCAGGAAGGAGCTGTCCCTCCCACAAGCCCTGGAGGAAGGCAGGGCCCGGCTCTGTTCCTGTCCTCCTCCATCTCCTGCCCATCGGCACCGGAGCTGAGGCCCCTGCTCCACCTCCTTCTCTGGATCGTCCCCCATCCCTGTCCTAGGGAGATGGCGTGTCATTCTGAGCACCCGTCCCCACCTGTCACCAGTAGGAGAAGGACGTCACTGGGCGGTGACCTTCTGGTGGGGCTCCCTGTCCTGTAGTAGTCACAGGTGTACTCTCCAGCGTCACTGGCTTTTAGGTGAGGGAGGCGAAGCTCTGCCAGGCCCCCTGGGGCATCAGGAGATGGCAAGGACTCCAAAGATAGGTTGTTCTTTCTGAAAGCAAACCTGATGTCCCTGAAGTCGATCTCCCCAGTAGGAGTGGAGCATCGCAGCGTCACCTGGCTGTTGACAGGAAGCACCCAGCTGGGCCAGGCACGGATGGAGGGCCTGGGAAGTGACCCTGGAAGGAAGCAGAGTGCAGGCTGGACTTGATTTGCTCACCTGCTCTGAAGAAAGAGAAGGGTGAGGGGAGTTCGGAGTGAAGGAGAAGGAAGGCTTTCCTTTCGAAACACTCACCATCTCTTCCTGGGTCTTGGCCAGCACACAGCCCTGCAAAGGAACCGTCCGTGAGCCCGAAGCTCCTGCCTGGAGCCCGCATCATCACTCGGCCCTGATCGCTGAGGGGCCATCTCAGGGGCTGGTGATGGCAGCCACGCATTTGGGATTTCTCCTTTTCCCACGCTGGGCTCTGCTCTGCTCCAAGGTCCTCCATCAGACCTCCCAGAGGTTCTCCAGGCTCCCTCACCTCGCAAGGCTCCAAGATCTTTCCTGGGTCCACATAACCCCCCAAATCTGCCTGTTCTCCTCTTCTGTTCCAAACCACTTTTCATCTTACCATTTCTATTGGGCTCTGTGTTATGTCTTCTAGATCTCGTAGTCTTGTGTGGGAGACTGTCTTCGTGAGAACGACCAGGGAAGCTCGGTCACTGGGAGGAACCCTGACCACTTGGATGTTACCTGAGGCCCCCCTGTGCCTCAGTCTCCGACGGTCTCATCTGAGGCGGCAGGACACCATGGGGAAGTCTACCCGGGGCCTGGGTGATACATACAGTAAGTCATAACATTTGCTTCGGTTTTTAAAAAACAGGTTTTTATTTATTGCAGAGAGGAAAGAAGAAGGACACAGAGAGAGAAACATCATTAAGGAGAGAGAATTATTGGTCTGCCTCCTGCACAGACTGTGGACTTCATACAAGATGTCACTGGGAACAGGTAGAACGCAGGGAGTCCATGCTGTTCACCACATTCCCAGTGTTCCACAGGTCCTGGCCCATAGTAGGACCTCTATGAAAGCACATTGGCTGACTGATGAGGTCAAGAATGGGCGAGAGAAATGACCAGGATGTAGAAAGTTGGCAACCTTGCAGTCTATTCCTGTCTTCCATCGGCTTCACCCCGTCCCAAACTCACCCCATAGAGACCCACATTCATTTGGTGGGCAAGGAATGGGGAGAGGCAGAGGAGGCCTATGGTAGGATAGTGCCAGTTGTGACAACCTTGGCTTTCTTTAAGGTTGCTGACCCTATCTTTGCCATTGTGTGTTTCATCACATGACATCTAAACAGGACAAGATTACTGCTTAGTGTCCTAAAACAAGCCTGGAAAAACCCACAGGGATATTCCAGGAAAGAGAAAGCATACCTTCTTCCCCATCTCCCAAACAGCGGTATTTGTAGGATATTTCACTCAGTGGTTCTTACCTTGCCCACACATTGGGCTCCCCTGGTGGCAGGTAAAAAGTTCAGGGTCAGACCGAGCCCCAGGAGAAGAAGTCAAAAAGTCTTCAAATGGGGCTCAGACATTTCTGCTTTTTAACATCTGTTCCTTGAGTGACACAAGCGTGTGACCCAGAAGGGGAGCCGCTGCTGTAACTGAACCAGGGCAAACATCGCTCAGGCATGTGAAACATATTCAAAGCAACTGCTGGGTAAAGAGACTTCCAAGTGATCCAGGGCTGGTTTGGCTCACTGGTTAGAGCATCAGCCTGCAGACCAAACGGTCACAGGTTCGATTCCTGGTAAAGGACACGTGTCTTGGTTGTGGGTCCCACCCCCTGCCCCGTCAGATCATGTGCAGTAGGCAACCAGTGATGTGTCTCACATCTGTGTCTCTCTGTCTGTCTCTCTCTGCCTCCCTTTGCCCTCCCTTCTCCTTCCACTCTTCCTCTAATGATCAATGGAAAAAATACCTTTGAGCAAGTATTAAAAAAAGAAGAGAGACTTCCAAGTGAAAGTGATGGTGTCCATCTCAGACCATTCATAGCTATCCTTCCTTAAGTGCAATGGAGGTAGTACACTTTTTTCTGAGTGTTAAATTTACCTGAAAATATCATGCCTATACAGCCACATCGGTGTAACGAACATATTAATTGAACAAGGAGTTTAGTGAAGCACGTATTGCTAAGAACGGGAATTTCCTCTCTTTGTTCTGTATGAAGCATCAATTTAGTGTTTCAAGGGGGGAATGAGAAGTTACCGGGCTTTTCCCACAAGCGCATGGACACAGCAAGAACAATGAATCTATGGGGTGAAAAAGGCAAGGTGGTGACTGCGCCAAAACACCGGGAGGAAATGTCCCGTCAGGGGCCCCCCAGGAAATGGTGAAGGCAAACGCAGCGCGAGTGGACACCTCTCTCTCAGAGGCAGCACCTGGGAGGCAGCATGACCTCAGCTCTGGAGAGAGCCTGGTCCCGAGCATCAAAGCCCTGGCTTCCTGGCCCTGTGTCCCCTGCCCTCCTCGGTAGCGTGGGAGGAGCCCACCGAACAGAGCCTCTCGCAGGAATGGGACTGCGGGGCGGGCAGCACAGCCCAAGCACATGTCAGCAGCGCTGCTTAGATGGGAGACCAGTGCCAAACAGCAGCCTGTGTAAACCACCAGCCAGCTGAGCAGCGTTCGATGTGAGACTGGCGTCCTCTGGGAGCGAGCTGATGTCAGCGAGTCCCAGACTGTGGAGGCTCCTGAAGTGTCTACAGCTGTTGGGAGATCAGGCAGAGAACGGACTGGGGTGTCAGAGTCCAGCTTAGCCTGTAAATGAAGCTGCGATGATGAGAGAGATGGTCATAAAGCCTCCTGAAGCAATTTTAAGTGCAGACCCCAATCCTCTTGATGTAGCATCCTCAGGCTGACTATCAAGCAAGGTTCTAAAACATTGAGACGCTCCTCAGTTCCCACCTCTTCAACACCAGACCCCTCTCACTCCTAAAGACACTGCTGATGGGGAACAGGGAGCCTATACTTGGGGGTGTCCTGAGTGGGGTATCCCTTTAATGCCTGAGACTGCCCAGCTTGATTAGAGGAACATGGTGGTTGAGATACAGACTTTGAGCCACTCTTTTTTTAAAATTAATAAATCTTTATTGTTCAAATTATTACAATTGATCTTCTTTCTCCCCCACCCCCCAGCTCCCCTCCACACAGGTCCCACCCCACCCCCTGCCCTTTCCTCTCTCCCACTGTCCTCATCCATAGGTGTATGATTTTTGTCCAGTCTCTCCCTGCACCCTCCCTCACTCCTTTCCCCTTGAGAATTGTCAGTCTACTCCCCCTTTCTATGCCCCTGATTCTAGTATATTCACCAGTTTATTCTGTTCATCAGATTTTCACCTCTCGGGGCTGGCCATACAGACATTGATCTAATTATAAGACATTCACTGACCACTTTAGAAGATTCAGCAGCAGAAAATGGAGCATATAGAGCTGAAACACGGTGTGCCATGGCAGGAAACAAGATAACCACAGATTATTCTGCCATAAGTATCATGAGATTTAAAAAGAAGGAAAACATTGCCTCCATCACCATCAAGCAGGATGCCGATGAATGCCACATTCTGAGAACAAAAGATAAATTTGATATAGAAAAGCCTTCCTTGTCCTTCACTCCAAATTCCCCCACCTTGATAATGCTATTGCTAAAACCAATCAAATGATAAACGATGCAGAGAATGGTTGAAGGAATGTGGTGATGCAGGACTGATAATGTTGAAGAACTCCATGTGAAATTCTGAACAAAGAAGGAAGTGGAAATTAGGTGAGAACCAGAAGATGGCAGATCAAATAGGCTATTCATGTATTTTTAAAAGTTCTCTTTTAAAAACATTTTTATTTCAGAGAGGAAGGGAAGAGAGAGAGAGAGAGAGAGACATCAATATTGAGAGAGAATCAGTGATTGGCTGCTTCTTATATGCCTCCCACTGGGGATTGAGCTCACAACCTTGGGCATGTCCCCCTAACTGAAATTGAACCGGGACCCTTCTGTCCACAGGCTGGCACTCTATCCATTGAGCCAAATCATCTGGGGCTAAGAGCTCTCTTTTTTAAAAACTTATTTATTAGTGGCCCCGTGCACTAAATTTGTGCACATTAAAAGGGGATTAATTAGGGGAAATAATTCAATATTACTGTTTGCCCGTTCTCTATAATAGAAGTGTCAGAGATGAAAGAAAATTAGTAAAATGTATTTGAAAACCTTCCTCCTGTCAGAGTCTGGGGCTCACCACGGGATCCAGAGTCAAGTCCCTGCCCACCCACATGCACCTCAAAATCATGTGAGACCCAGACCTGGCCACCCCCCCCCCACATTGGGCTAGATCCAGACCCAGCCAGTCCCACCCTCGTCAAGCCCTGCCTCAGGTCTCCCGGCCCAGTGGCCGGACGGGGGCATGGCATGAGGTTCCCCCAGCCTAGACCAGGGTGAGGGGCATGCCCTGAGGTCCCCTAGCCCAGCACTAAGACAGGAAGTGCACCTTGAGGTCTCCCGTCAAGCCCTGCCTGGTAGGGGACATGGCCTGAGGTCTTCTTGTCAAGCCCCCCGGGGCGGGGGAGGGCGTAGCCTCAGGTCCCTGCTGATTGCCCGTTAAGGTCCTTATGGGAACTTGGCCTCAGCTGTGGGCGCAGCCATCTTTGTGATGGAGTGATGGTCAATTAGCATATTCCCACTTTATTAGATAGGATTTCAGTGTTGAAAAATGTGAAAAGATGCAGGCATGGCTCAGTGGATAGAGCATCAGACTACAGAGTCAAGGGTCCCAGGTTTGATTCTGATCAAGGGCATATACCTTGGTTGTGGGCACATCCCCAGTGGGGGGTGTGCAGGAGGCAGCTAATCGATCTTTCTCTCATTGATGTTTCCAACTCTCTATCCCTATCCCTTCCTCTCTGTAAAAAATCAATAAAAAATATTTTTTATAAATTTTATTTATTGGTTTCTAGACAGAGAAAGGGAGAGAGAGAAACATATATCTGTTCTAATTACTTATGCATTAATTGGTTGATTCTTTTTTAAAAATATATTGTTATTGGTTTCAGAAAGAAGAAAGGAGAGGGAGAGAGAAACATCAATGTTAACAGAGAATCATTGATTGGCCACCTCCTGCATGCCCGACACCAGGCATCGAGCCTGTAGTACGGGCACATGCCCTGACCAGGAATCGAATCCTCACCTCGTGGTTCATGGGTCAATGCTCAACCACTCAACCATACCAACCAGGCCCTTGGTTGATTCTTGTATGTGCCCTGACCAGGAATCAAACCCACTAACTTTGTGTTTTGGAACAACAACCAACCAATGAACACATAAGTAGAACAAGAGGTTGATGTTTAAAGTATTGAAAGAAATTTCTTTTTTACAGTCAGTGCTCCACAGAGAATGGGAAAAGGTAAAGAATTGAGAGACAACCTGTGAGCACCTCAACCCCCTAGAAGCTACTATGCACTCGGGAGGCAGCATGACCCTGACTCTGGGGAGAGAGCCTGGTCTCTGAGCATCAACAGCCTGGGAGCCTGGACCTGTGCCCTTTGCCCTGCCCGCAGCACTGACCTCTCTTCTCATGGATCATGCTGGGAGGGCAGGTAGATGCTACTTCTGCTCTCTGCACAGCTGCTCGGAGAGCAGCAGTGAAGACCAGGTTCCTGTCGTGACAGAAAGCAAAGTGGATGACGAGAACTCAGACTTCCTGCAAGAGATTTCAGTCCAGTCTTGAGGACTCCGAGAGTCTGTAGGCTGAATGAGCTGCCCAGAGTGGCAGACCGATCTAACATGCAGTAAAGGAAAAGAAATTCTTGGCATCATGGGACAACTCATGAGGGAATTGTGGTTATGATTCTATCAAGTCAGGATGTGCTCTCTCTCGACCCATGGAACATTCTGGAGCCTGCAAAAATTCAGAGCTTTTGCAATGCTGGCCCCTTATTCAGTAAGTTTCTCCTGTCCTCAAGATCCTCAGGGCCCAAGCTCCTTCAGCTACCCTTCTGTGGTCTCTCTTTTTAAAAAAATATATTTTACTGATTTTTTTTACAGAGAGGAAGGGAGAGGGATAGAGCGCTAGAAACATCGATGAGCTGCCTCCTGCACATTCCCCACTGGGGATGTGCCCACAACCAAGGCACACGCCCCCAACCGGAATCGGACCTGGGACCCTTGAGTCCGAAGGCCGAGGGTCTATGCACAGAGCCAAACTGGTCAGGGCTCAGTGGTCTCTTGAGCTCTGTTCATCTGAAGGAGGTTGACTGCTTTGTTGAGCTAGATAGAGAGTGGTCATTCATGTGACGTTTATCCAACACTCCCAGGCCCCAGACATCTCATGTGACCTCACTTCTTCCTTCAGGACTTACCCAAGTAGCAGCCAGGACCGCTCAGAGGCCTCGGTGAGTGGGAGGAGCAGCAGGAAGTCTCTGGAGAGGCTCACCACCTCTCAAAGACAAAATGAGGAGAGAGGTGGACCTCTTCATCGAAGGCAGGAAGCTAACGAAGAGCCCCAAGTTGGAAAAGACCCGGGTGCCCATCAGCAAATGATGGACACACGAAACATGGTCTATGCATAAATGGAATGTGTGGAGACAAATGGAGTATTACTCAGCCATGCGAAGGAATGACATTTTTCATCCAGGGAAGATTCCTGGACGGAATTGCTCATGGAACCAGTGCCTCACCAAGTGAACCTAAAAACACCATTCCTCAGCAGGGGCTGTGCCCCTCAGTATGTGTCCTGCATGCTGGAGCCTCTCTGTGAAGCTGACCTTCAAAGATGAGGCAACACTTCAGTATTGACGTGTGTTCCCACGGCCCCCAGGTGTGGGTGCGGCAGCCACGTCTCCAGGCCACGCTCTTTGTTCACTGTCTCCCTCCAAGACGAGCCTCCGGTGTGAGGGCGTGGCATCTCAGGTGGCAGCGGAGAAAGCCCAGTGCACAGCACCACGCCGGGCAGGCTCTCCTCCTGACTTCGTGGCTGTCACGTTCTGTTGGTTTCTGAAAACACTCATGTCGAGTTACATCCCAGCTCCATAGGTGAGGCATAGGGCCTTTCTCAGCTTCCCTTCCTCAGGCTTTTTCCAACCCCAAGTCCTTGCAAACACTCCCAGGATGCATCTATACCAGGGACCTGCGTGTACGTGTTTCCTCTAAGGTATGTAATGCCATGACAGGTTTGGGAGCCAGAGAGTTCTGGGGTGAAAGTCCGCTTCCCCGCATACCATGTGTGCATGCTGGCTCCGTTTGCAAGCTCCCATTGGTTCTCCCCTGGGGAAGTGACCAGGTTCTCTCGCGGGCTTTTGTGGTGGTGGTGGTGGGTCACAGTGGTGTTTCCCAAATGTGGAATGCAGCCATTGCTGTCGTGTGATGGTTTGGGGGAAAGAGAGGAGGATCAGAGCACACGTGATTTTTTTAAACATATTTTTATTGATTTCAGAGAGGAAGTGGAAGGGGGAAAGAGAATGGAAACATCAGTGATGGGAGAGAATCATTGATTATCGGCCTCTTGCACACCACACACCCTATTGGGGATCAAGCCCGCAACCCAGTCATGTGCCCTTGACCGGAATTGAAGCTGGGACCCTTCAGTCCACAGGCCAAGGCTCTATCCATTAAGCCAAACAGCTAGGTTTTTAATACATCACCTGCACTCAATAAACCACAGTTGATGTTATAATTTTTCTTTCCACCCCGACTCAAACCTCTCACCAATTATATCATTCTCTATGGCCCCATGCCCCACCCTGCCCCGCCCTGCTAGACTTACTGAGACAGAGGAAGAAGCGGTGTATGGATCATAGTGTCACATCCGCTTGTCCTGGAGTCCTGCACCATCCACAGCAACACGAAAAGCTGGGATGGTCGCAGATCACCCCTGACTGCAGAGTGGGCAGTTATGACCTATCTTTGACTTCTCACTTCCCTGCTCCACAGCCAGTTTCTGGAAGCGTGTTGTGCCATTGATTGCAACGTGTTCCTCCCAGCTGGTCTTCAAGAACTTCCTCTGTCTCTGTCTGATTTCAGGCACCAAGCAGGCAATCCGCTGGATGCCTAAGACTGGAGTCTGCTGAGTTCTATGGAGAAGATAGCCCTAACCGGTGTGGCTCAGTGGACAGAGCATCAGCCTGTGGACTGAAAGGTCCCAGGTTCGATTCTGGTCAAGGGCATATGCCTTGGTTGCAAGCACATCCCCATTGAGGGGAGGGGGTGTAGGAGGCAGCTGGTCAATGTTTCTCTCTCATCAATATTTCTAACTCTCTATCCATTTCCCTTCCTCTCTGTAAAAAATAATCAATAAAATATACATATTTTTAAAATTCTATGGAGGAGATGAAGGTACTTTGCTCAAAAATGGGGGAAATCCTGGGCAAACCTTCAGGGCAAACCTAGACATTGTGCACAGGCTTAGAACTAAGGGCTTGAGCCAGACAGTTCCCACCAACTGGCAGGCAGGTGCCGCTGCTACAGAAGACTCAGCACCCCCTGGCGATGCATGAGTCTTCGGGGTCGTGCAGGAAAAGGATACACACTATAGCGACACGTACAGCATAAGCGGGAGCTAGCTCTGGCCGGGGTGTGGCTCAGTTGGGGAGCGTTCCGTGCACCAAAAGGTTCTGGCTCAATCCCTGGTCAGGGCACATGCCCAGGTTCTGGGCTTGATCTCCCAGTAGCTGATCAGTGATTCTCATCATTGATGTTGGTACCCTTTCCTCTCTCTGAAATCAATTTTTTTAAAAATTTAAAAACATGAAAAATAAAATCATCTTTGACTCCTGGGAAATGTATGTGTGTGACTCACAGGCTCTCAGACAGTGGCTCCCACTGAAATGAAAGAACCAGAAGGTGTGAAACCACAGCATTTCTTTTCTTTTCTTCCCTCTCCGTCCGCTTACCCCACCTCTTCACTGCTTTTTGTCCCCAGGTCAGAAAAGATTTGTGCCTCCGCCACTTAGGTAAACTTCCAGCCTCACCACCCAGGTGGTTTAGTGTGCTTCCGGCCCATTGTGCTCGGTAAAATTCCTGTGGGCCTCATTGACTGGAGATAGGTAAACCGAGGCACAGCAAGGCAGGGGCCCTTAGGCAAAGACAGAGCGGGAGAGACAGGTGTGAGGAGTGGAACCCGGCTCAGGCTCAAAAACTGTTCACTTCCTGTCCCAAGAAATCATCTGAACTGATTCTTACCCCCCCCCCCCCAGTGTCCTTGTTGCGGCACTGCGCCGTGGAAGCTGCGCAGAGGGCTGCATGAGCACCTTCGCTCTCTGTTGCTGTTACAATTCCCACAACTGAAGTGGCGTAAGCAACACATCCATTATTCTCTCCGAGCGAGGGCCACGAGAACAGACAACCTGTCAGGATCCTCGGCTGCAATCACCGTGTCAGCCAGGGCTGGGGTCAGCCAGGGCTGGGGTCTAGTCTGAAAGCCCGCCTGGAAAAGGACCCACTTCTAGCCGCAGTGCAGTTCGGACACAGGCCACCGGGAGCTGGCGCAGCCCTCACCGGTCAGGGGCGCAGTGCCCCCAGGCTGCCCCTCACCTAGACACCAGCTGCAGGCTCAGGTGCTCCCCGCCACCCGCACTCTGACCCGCCGCCAGGTGTGGTGGTGGTCCCACTACCACCTCCGCTCAGATTCAGTCATCTAGAGCCACTCCAAGAATTCAAGGAAGTGCTATACTGAGGGCTACGATTTTATTATATACAGAGTACAAGTCAGTACCAGCAGCGCAACTTGCTCTGTCTTCGGGATGTGCCCACCCTCCACGCACACGATGGTGTCACCAGCCGGAAGCTTTCCAGTCTCCGAGTCCAGCATCTTCGCTGGGATGCCCTCCCACAGGCATTACTGCCCATGTGACCGAACCCATCCCCAACCTCCCTCTCTTCCCCAGAGGACCGGCTGATGGCGCCTGGCTCCGGTCCCCAACTTTCTCATCACACGGTGGTCTTCCTGGCTGTGATCCCTCTCAGCATATCACTCTAAGTCAGTATCTCTCACTTAAAGAAAAGAGATTACTTTCTTAGAAGGAGGAAGCAAGTCGGAAGTGGAGATTGGGGAAAGCTATGCTCATTTGCCTGGTCCCCCAAGGGCCCTCTGCCTCATCATCGCCCCCTCCCCCCCTTGTTGGAGGTTCTTCCTGGTGCCAGATCTCCTGCTACATCTTGAGGACCGAGTACACGCAGGTTTCCAGGGGCTGCGGCACCTGGCCGGGGGGGCCTGGCTCAGGGCTCTAGTGTTCAGCTTGGCATACGTCACTCCCTGAGTCCTTCATCCTGAGGGGAAGCGAGAGAAGAGGGCCAAGTCTTCCAGGAAGGAGTACTTACTTCCTGGTGAGGACGGGGCCGTCATGGTCACAGCGTGGCAGACGGCTTTCCAGGGTCCCTCCCCAGAGCCTCCTACTCTTCAAGCCTTTGTGAGGTCCCTCCCCCTCTTTTTTTCTTTTTAATCCTCACCCAAGGATGTTTTTACTGATTTTAGAGAGGAAGGGGAAAAGAAAAACATGGATGTGAGCTAGAAACATCGATCCAGTTGCCTCCCGTATGCGCCCCAACCAGGAGTCAAATGTGCCACCTGGGGAGGTACCCTGACCAGGAATCAAACCGTGGCCCCTTTGGTGTGCTAGGTGATGTTCCACCCAACTAAGCCGCTGGCCCAGGCAGGCCCCCTCCCCTCTTACATCTATCAAAGGAACGCAGCAAAAATAAAAATCAAAATACATCCAAATGACGATGTTATGTCAAAGGTGAGCGAACGAAGGACTGAGCCTTCTCTCGTGCCCACTCCTCTGCTGTCCCTGGCCGTCCCAGGCTCGCTCACGCTGATGGAGGGGCCCCAGGGCCAGCACGGCCTCTGGCGACAGGCAGCAAGGAAGGGAATCCCGGCCACAGCCACCTGAGCGAGCGTGGAAGCCCCTTCAGCCCCGGCCGGTATGGCCCTCATCTCGGGACCCAGCTCAGCCTCTCCAGGTCCTTGCTACAGGAAGGTGGATGGGCGGTGCGTTAAGCCGGTATCTTTAGGGATGACTTGTTCCCAGCAATACTGTAGATCATTTATACCCGCGGCCGGCAAAATGCAGCTCGTGAGCCACATTCGGCTCTTTGGCTCCTGGAGTGTGGCTCTTCCTCAAGATACCATGGCCTGGGCAAGTCTATTTGGGAGAAGTGGCCCTAGAAGAAGTTTAAGTTTAAAAAATTGGGCTCTCCAAAGAAATTTCCACGTTGTCCTGTTGATATTTGGCTCTGTTGACTGTTGAGTTTGCCAACCAGTGATTTATACAAACAGTTATCAAAATGAGTGTTAATAGGAAACCCTCAGTATTGTCAATCCATAGGGACAGAGCAGGTTAGTTACTGCTGGGGCTGGGGGAGGGGATGAGGGGATGGGGCGTGGGGATCCTTTGGGGGAAATGTCTGGAACTAGATAATGGTGATATGGCACAACATTGTGAGCTTACCAAAGGCCACTGAATCATACACGTCGCAACAGTAAATTTTCTGTGTTGTGTATTTTGACACAGTTTTTTAAAAATTGAATTATAAAGGAAAAGATAAGGGTTACTTATAATATTGCTACTTGTAACTGATGCAGGGTCTGCTCTGGGGAGTACAGTGTAGTAAGTGCTTTACAGAGAGATCTTACCCCATTTTCATCAAGAGGTGGGATTAGTCCCGGCTGGTGTGGCTCAGTGAGTAGAGCATCAGCCCACAGACTGAAGGGTGCTGGGTTCAATTCCAGTCCAGGGCATGTATCCTGGTTGCAGGTTCACCCCTGCACTGTGAGCTCATTTAACCATCCCGTTAATCCTATGAGGAAGTGCACCCCATTTAGGGACTGGGAAGTGTCCTCACAAAGGCATCATGGGATGAGGGTCCCATGGCCAGAGTGGCATAGATGAGTTCAGACCCGGTTCACCGGAAACGTAAGAGGAAGGGCTGGGGCAGATGAGAGCAAAGGCCCAGACCGTTGACAAAACTAGAGGGGGGCGATGGAGAGCCGGGGCTGAGCGAGGGGCTGACGGGAAACTCCCCAGGGCAGGAGAGCAGCTCTTCATAGCTGGAGACGCATCTGGAAGGGAGAAGATTCTACCATTTGTTCACTCCCAGCTCCAGGGGTCATGTCTACCCACACACGTGCACAGCTACGCAGGTACTAGTATACTCACATAATGCACACACTACTGCAAGTATGCATGCAGTATTCACATATACACACTCATATGCACACAAATATCCAAATTACTCATGTGCACAAACAACATACAAACCACACAGATACTCACACAAACAGTGCATACATTGTACTCGTTCTGAATGTGTACATGTATGTGTTCACATGAATGTGTACCCAGTTACATCTGCAAACACATGCACATAGCAACCATATGTGCACACACCACATGCCTGCATTTCATAGTTCTATACACATTTACACACAGAACACATGGCCCACCCCCCACGACCATTTTCTTTCCCGGGTTGATTACCTGTCACCACTTCTTCAGCTTTCTTAGAAGAATGGGAGCTGATAGAGAGAAACAGTGAAATATTGGAGATCAAGGAAGTTGAGGGAAGAAATCAAAATCCTGTGTGGGAGGAGGTGAGACACAAAGAAAAGTCACCCGTCTCTCCACCTCCTTCCAGCTCAGACGCCCCCCACCCCGCTCAGTCTCCAAGTCCTCATATGCTCAGGAAGGTCTTGAGAGCCAGGGAGAAGGAAGTGGCTGGGACAGCACGCCATGAGGAAAGAAGCCAAGGAGAGGACACTGAGTGAGAAGTGGAGGGTGCGGGTAAGAAGAGAACGGAGAGACCCCGGGTGGCGTGGGAGCTGGGCTGGGGTACGTAAAAGGTTGAAGCAACAAAGGAGATGAGGTAGCCCAGGGAGCGGGGAAGACCAGTGAAGTGTTCGCTGATGGGACTTGAGGGGCCTACCTTTCGGTCATCTTTTTAAGAGCTGCCCCTGGGGACAAAAAGAGAGAAGAAGGAATGAGCCCTGTGGTGTTTGCGTTGTCCTATGTCTCCCCCCCCCCCCAGCCTCCCCCAGAAGACTCGGCCACTGTTCTGACTCACCACAGCAGGTGTATTTGCAGACGAGGATGGCAGCGAGGAGGAAGAGCAGGGGAAAGAGGACAATGAGGATGGTTTCAGAGGTCCCTGTAAGGGGAGGGCAGGGGAGAGGCCCCGTTAGTTTCCTGAGACCTGTTCTGGTGCCCAATTATGCCTACATTGATTGTGTTCCTGGGACATGCTGGGAACTCACCACACCTCTCCCATCCTCCAAAGAAACCCGGAAGAGAGAGAATGATGCCCGTTTTACAGAGGCACAACTGCGAGTCATAGAGCTGAAAGTTTCCCAAAGGCACCCACAGCTGGGACTCCAACCCCACCCGCCTCAAAAGACGCTGCCTTGAACCACAATCTTCTGGCATCACCCAAATATAGAAAAGCATCCACGAGGACGCTCCCGGCAACAGAGAGCTCTCCGGGAGCCTCATCCCGTGTTTGAAGGGCTCTGTCACAGGAGGGTCTCTTCTCTCACCTCGTGTCACTGCTGCTCCCTTGGGAGACTCCGTTTCATCTAGAAGACAAGATTCAAGTTGCAGAATAACCATCGCAGTATACTGTTGGAGTGTAGTTTTTAAAAGTCTGTATCACAGAGGTGTACCTATATTGTAAGCATATTAAAAACATACACACAGCCGAGACCGGTTTGGCCTGCGGACTGAAAGGTCCCAGGTTCGATTCCGGTTGGGGGCATGTACCTTGCTTGCAGGCACAACTCCAGTAGGGGGCGTGCAGGAGGCAGCTGATTGATGTTTCTCTCTCATCGATGTTTCTGACTTTCTATCTCTCTCCCTTCCTCTCTGTAAAAAATCAATAAAATATATTTTAAAAAATAAAAAAAAACCTTGCGCACAAATGAAAACACCAAGGTCAGGGTGGACGTTTCCACCGGAGTGGGCGAGATCACAGGCATGGTGTGGGGAGGAAAAGAGGACTTCATTTGTGGAAAGAAAGCAACTTGTAGCAAATATGACTAAATGGGACAAGTGTCATTCTGGGTGGTGATGCATGACTATTTGTTATTTCTATTCTGTTAGGTAATATTTTTCAAATTTCCAAAAGGAAGCAAATATATATAGTGTATTATTATATAGAGGATATATGGTATCCTATCTAATAAAAGAGTAATATGCAAATTGACCATACCTCTGCTACACCACAAGCCATGCCCACCAGCCAGTCAGGAGCAAGTATGCACATTAATCCCAACCAAGCTGACTGCGCCACAGAGTAAGCAGGAGGGAGGCTTGGGTTTCCCCCGTGATGGAGGAAGCCAAGCTTTCCACACACTCTGGCCAGCCCAGGCCTCCACTCAGTACTACAAAGTTTCAATTATAGAAGTTAAATAAATACCAACAGAAATGGCTTTGGCCAGGGAATGAGCAGAAGACTTGGCTCTACTCCAGGCTACAAAGTTTCAATTGTAGAAGTTAAATAAATCCCAGATACCAGGGCCTCCACTTGGGTCTCGGGAAGGGTGTGGCCGGCCTGCAAACCACCACCAGCCCCTCACCCAGGCTGCCCCATGTCCAAAGGAAGCCCCCACCTGATCTGGGACTCTTCAGGGCAAACCAGCTGGCCCCCACCCATGCAGCAGGCCTCTATCCTAACTAATAAAAGAGTAATATGCAGATTCACCATCATTCCAACACACAAAATGGCTGTCCCCATGTGGTCAAAGATCCTTCCCCCATGTGGACTCAAGATGGCCACCACAAGATAGCCTGCAAGGGAGGGCAGTTGTGGGTGATCAGGCCAGCAGGGGATGGCAGTTGGGACGGACCGGGCCTGCAAGGGAGAGCAGTTGGGGCAATCAAGCCTGCAGAGGAGGGCAGTTAGGGATGACCAGGCCGGCAGAGGAGGGAAGTTGGGAGGGACCCAGGCCTACAGAGGAGAACAGTTGGGGGGCACCAGGCCTGCAGGGGAGGGCAGTTAGGCATCAATCAGGCTGCAGGGGAGTGGTTAGGGGGTGATCAGACTGGCAGGCAGAAGCGGTTAGGGGCAATCAAGAAGGCAGGCAGGCGAGCAGTTGGGAGCCAGCAGTCCTGAATTGTGAGAGGGATGTCCGACTGCCTGTTTAGGCCTGATCCTGTTGGACATTCCTCGAGCTGTCCCATGTTGGAGAGTGTTTAGGCTGGGCTGAGGGACTCCCCCTGCCCCCTGTGCATGAATTTCATGCACCAGGCCTCTAGTATATTACAATAATTATAATTGAGATAATCCCTCTGTGTGTATACACTGAGTGGCCAGATTATTATGATCTCTGAACGCATAATCTGGCCACTCAGTGTACTTCTCTTAATTACCTCATTGATTTGATATCAAATATACTATAAATCCTGCACCTGATCAGTGCTCCCCTTTGCACTGGCTGATAGAAAGCTCAGGGCAAATAGGTGGTTGATCTCTAGCAAAAGTCTAGAATACTTCTGGTACCCATCTGAGAATACAAATACATTGAGTGGCCAGATGATTATGCGTTCAGAGATCATCATAATCTGGCCACTCAGTTTATATGTACATATAACATATATAATAGCTCTCACCGGTTAGCTCAGTTGGTTAAAGCACATCCCAATATGCCAAGGTTGTGGGTTTAGTCCCCAGTCAGGGCACATACAAGAATCAACCAGCGAGTGCATGTGTGAGTGGAACAACAAATCCATGTTGCACTCTCTCTTTTCCTCTCTCAAATCAATAAATAAAAGAAAAATTTAACCATACACACACACACACACACACACACACACACAGATACGAGTGCCCTAACATACGAGATTTTTGAAATACGAGCCATCGAGCAAGCAATTTTTGCTTTGAAATACAAGCAACATTTGAGATAGGAGTCATCTCGCGGATCGGCCGGCTGCACACGACCCACCTGTTTACTGAGACTCGAGCGACTCATAGTTTCCCACGCCTCAAGATTACGGAACGAATTAAACTGGTATCTCGAGGTACCACTGGGTATACATATACATGTTGATCGGCAATGATTCTCTGGAGAATCCAGGAAACCCAGCTGGACAGAATGCTCTGACATCAGATACAGCCGTGGTTCCAGGGTACATGGAGTCTCTCGCCCATTTTCTGGAGTGCTTCTGAGGACAAAGGAATAAGAACCCGACCCAGCATGTTTTGAGGCCTCCTCGCCTACCCAGCCACGTAGCTGTGTGGTCACCCTGCTGCACGGAGAGGGTGGACTGGAGGAAGCGTGCGTTTTGCTAGATAAAACTAAAGCTTGGAGAGGTTACTTGGGCGGCACCAGGTCACATCTGTGAGCAGCGGAGGGTGGCTGGAGCCCCGCTCCGACGCTGCCAGCTCTGCGGATGTGACACTTTTCGCTGCTGGGTCACCCACAGTTGTGTCCGTGCCTGGGGTGCCTTGGGTGACAACGTAGAAGAACAGGGACCCGAGATCCCGGGAGTGCCCCTCCTTCACCTCGTGCTTCAAAAGGAGTGGCCTCGGGGAGCTCGCGTTCCGCAGCCAGCCCACCACCCGTTTCCTCTCTTCCCCACGCCCTGCCTCAGGGCCTTTGCTTCTCCACCTCCCAGGCTTAGCTTCCTCCTCGGCGCGCCAGGGGCGGGGTGCACTCAGCCCTCCCCGCTGCTGCCTCTCACTTTCTGCAGAGCCGGAGGCGACACTGGACTCGCCGAGTTCAGAAGGAATGAATAACTGGGAAACTGTGGAGACAGACGGAACTTGGGGAGAAGGGAGAGAAACACACGAGTGACCTTAAAGACGATGGTGCCAATGTAGGTGACGAATATTTCCTGAAGAGCCACTGGTTTGGGACACACATTTCAAGCGGTCAGAGGCTCTGGGAACCGGAGGAGAGTATGTTGTGGTCCCCAAAGTCCCTGCCAAGAACACGGTATCTCACAGGGCTTAGAGAAGGGTTTCTCAACGTTGGCACTGTTGACGGGGGGGGCGGGCTGGGTAGTTCTTTGTGGGGAGGGGGTCCTGCGCATTGTAAGGTCTCTACAGCCTCTCTGGTCTCTGCCTCCTAGTGCCCCAGTGGTGACCTCAAAAATGTCCCCAGACGTGGCCGTATGTCAGTGGGTGGAGAACCAGTGGTCTATGGAAAACCAGGGACAAGGTTAAGGTCAGTTTCCTCTCTCTCCTTCTCTCCTGTCGGGATTAACGTCACCCACCTTGCTTGGCCTCCAGCCTGGGCCAATCAGGTGACCCTCACATCTCCCCAAGTTCAATGTGCTGGTGTGGAAGCAGGTCAGGATTCTGGTCCCACAGCAGCTGCGTAAAACTCAGGGGCTTATGAAAGGCTCTGGGCCTGTTTCAATAATGTACCCCTGCACCTGCCCCCAATCACCCCCCACTGACATCCTCCTCTTGCCTCGGTGGGACCCCTGGTGACACTTGTCAGGACTTGGGCAGCGGCCGGAAGGTGTAGGTTGAGCTTGACAGCAGCTGCCTCGGCCATTCTAGGTCGCCTTCTATATCAGCATCTGCATGTCAGCAGCAGCAATAATTACGAGCATCGAGTAAGACACTCACAGGGTTCCTCATCTGTCAGAATAAATGCAGGAACGGAAAAAACGCTGAGCAGCTGCTGAATAACCAAAAGTATTTAAAAGTTCCTCCTTCTGTGGGGAGCAGATCCAACGTATTTTGTCTTTCTCCCCATTTTGCTTCTTTAATTGCAGAGAGGAAGCAAGAGGGAGAGAGATGGAAAGATGAATGATGAGAGAGAATCATTGACTGGCTGCCTCCTGCATGATCCCACTGAGGATCAAGCCCACAACCCAGGCACATGCCCTGACCAGGAATCCAGCCATGACCTTCTGGCTCTTAAGTTGACGCTCAACCACTGAGCGACACTGCCTGGGATTTCCTCTCTGTTTTGTCACCCCTTTTGGGAAAGACCACCTCGTCCGTGTTTAAGCTTGTCACATACGATTGAACTGAGTTAAAGAGAAAGACACACACCTCTGGCTTTTGTAGAACCTGAAGAACTTCAACATCATGTAATTTCCCACCGATCTTCCTAATTTAATAGTAATGGTGAGGGAGACACATGTCCCCTGGCCTACTGTTTTCTGGAAACGCTCCCATTAGGAAAGTATTCTTTAATAAGACTCAGAATTCAGAGGGAGAAGTTTTGGATGTTCATGATGTTAATAACAGCAAATATTCACATGGCATTTGCTATGGAAAGCATTTAGGTAAAACAACTCATTGGGATCTTACCTTGAGTCCATAATATTAGATGCACTATCAACCCCATTGAACAGATGAGGAAACTGAGACAGAGACAGGCTAAGTAATCTGGGAAAATGAGTTATTCGTTATGAGTCCCAACTAAAACCCAAATGGTTAATAGAATTATTTGCAAAACAAAGCTCTCTTCACACCATTCCCAACCATGAGGCCATTTTCCTAGATGATGGGCTCTTGTTTCTTTTCAAGTGGTTCAGGTTGTTTGAATATCTCCCCCCTGTCCCCCCTAAATATCTGCCCCTGGAAGGAACATTGACTGTCTTTCCTGTTGACCTAGGAAACAGAATGGGGCAAATGGACCAGAGAGCAGGGAAGGTGTCCCAACGACCAGGACTTGCTACCTCACCTTGGGCTCCACGGCCCCAGCCTGGGGAAGAGAGAACAGTTCTCCCTGTTGTCAGTAGTCTCCACACCAGCATTAGTGCCCCAAGTTTCCTCCTAGGGCTGGGGGTCTAATTCTGTGGCACACACTTTTGCTGAGCATGTCCCCCTCGTTAGATGCTCCAGCCCATCCGGCTACCATAAACACATACCACAGGCTGGGCAACTGACAACCATCAGGCATTTCCCAGTCACAGTGCTAGAGGTTGGAAGTCTGAGTCAGGGTGACTTCTGGGAGACAGACTTCATCTATCCTCACATGGAACAATTCGGCAAGGAGCTCTCTGGAGTCTCTTCTATAAGGGCACTAATCCCATTCGTGAGGGCACCACCCTCATGACCTGAGCACCTCCCAGAGGTGGTTCCTCCAAATACCATCATGTTGGGGCACTAGGATTTCAACACACGGATGTGGGGAGACAAAGACATTCAGATCATAGCATCATAGAACAGCACCCTTCTTTCTCTTTGGGACTGCTCATTCCCCCTGGATGGAGTAGGGGTTTTCTAGCCTCACCCTCTAGTGAGCGCATCCCCATGGTTGAGCCAGAGGTTGAGTTGACCAGGACCATTCACAGTCCCTCCCCAGCTCTTTGGATAGAACTTTCGAGCTGCAGAGTTCATCTCTTGTGGTCTCTGGCTAACAGAGGAAGCTAGTCTAGACTCAAAGAGTGAGGCAGACACCGCAGAAACACACGTGTCAGGAAAAGAATCAGGCAGAATGTCAGTCTGTGCTTCTGCTTCCTGAAGCCCACTGGCATCCACGAATTTCTCATAATTCACTAGTTCATTAGCCTGTGGTTTCCACCCAGGTGTGATGTGGCCTCCCAAGGAGCATATGGCAATGTCTAGATACATTTTGGTTGTCACAAGTGGCCAGGGAGACGTGCGGTGGGTAAGAGTGAGGGATGCTGCCGAACATCCTTTGAAACACAGCATGCATTCCCCACCCTCTCCCCAAAGAATTATCCAGCTCATTAAATATGTCATCAACAGTGCCAGGTTGGGCATAGAATGATCCCATTAATTCTGTGGACCCGTGCATTACCCTCACCTGCCACACTTTGTCTAGATTACTTCTAAGTAGATTTTTGTCACTTGCAATTAAGTATCTTTTTTGTTCTTGTTACTCCTCACCTGAGAATATTTTTTCATTGATTTTTTTAAAAAGCAGAAGGGAGGGAGGGAGAGACACAGGGAAACATCGATGTGAGAGAGACACATTGATTGGTTGCCTCCTGCACGCACCCTGACCAGGACTGGGGATTGAGCCTACAAGTAAGGTACATGTCCTTGGCTGGAATCAAACTCAGGATCCTTTAGTCTGTGGGTCCACACTGTCCTCTGAGCCAAACTGGCTAGGACAAAAGTATAAATACTGGATGATTCGACTTATATGAGGTGTTTATACTAGTGAAATTCATAGAGACAGGGAGTAGAATGTGGTTGCCAGAGATTGAAGCGGGGAAAATGGGGAGGAGTTGTTTAAAGGGGACAGAGTTTCAGTTTTGATGGGGGCGGGGCGGTGATTGAGGGCAAGGCTGTGGGCAGATGGCAGGCTAACTCCACCCCCTGACAGAACTGCCAGTTGGACTCCCGGTGGAGGGGACAATTTGCATATTAGCCTTTCATTATACTGGACTAGAGGCCTGGTGCTCGGGATTCGTGCACTGGGGGGAGCATGGCCTGCAGGGATTGGCCTGCTGTGGGAGTGCTGCTCATCCCAGTCAGCAGAGCTCACTGACTACCGGGGGGCAGCTTTCTGCATTGAGCGTCTGCCCCCTTGTGGTCAGTATGTGGCATAGTGACTGGCATAGTGACTGGTTGAGCAGTCATTCTGGTCCTTTCACCATTCGGTCACTGGGCTTTTATCATATAGGATAGCCAAAATACAGAAACAACCTAGGTGTTCATCAATATATGAGTGGATAAAAACAGAAGCAGATATATACGTGTGTGTGTGTGTGTGTACAAAGGCACACTGGAATATTAATCATGAAAAGGAATGATTAAAATGGTAACTTTCATATTATGCATTTCTAATCACAACGACTACCGTACAGTGGACAGGTCATACATTTCCTTTTTTGTTGTTGTTGTTCAACAATAAATGTGTTCATGGAAAAATAAGACATCCCCTGAAAATAAGACCTAGCGGATCTTTGGGAACAAACATTAATAGAAGACACTGTCTTATTTTCGGGGAAACAGGGTAGGTGAAGAGGGGCTGGAAGGGTGTTCAGGCAGAGGGAACAGCATTGATAAAGCCAGGTGGAGGAGGGGGGCCAGGTGACGGTGCCGAGGGACTAAACGTTGTGCACTTACTGCCACCTAGTGGCCACATCTCTTTCCTACATCAGCGCTGAGATGCTGACCTCGCTGCTGGACCTCACGAGAAAGATGCTGGACCAGAGACTGTAAAGATGAGAGAAATATCAGAAGGCGGGGCTGAGCGTAGGCCAGGCTGCCCTGTATCATAATAACGTCTGAGCGGGGCACGTGTTTTTCAGAGAGAACCCTGACAGGGAAGGTCCTGGCTCTCATGGGCAGTAGAGTCTACAAAAGGCCCTCGCCAGTTTGGCTCCGAGGATAGAGCATCAGCCTACAGACCAGTGGTTCTCAACTTTCCTAATGCCACTTCCCTTTAATGCAGTTCCTCATGTTGTGGTGACGCACAACCAAAATTATTTTTGTTATGGTTGGGGGTCACCACAACATGAGAAACTGCATTAAAGGGATATGGCATTAGGAAGGTTGAGAACCACTGCTATAGACTGAAGGGTCCCGGGTTCGATTCCACTCCAGGGCACATACCTTAGTTGTAGGTTCTTCCCCGGCCCGAGCCCTGGTCAGGTGCATGCAGGAGGCAACCAGACGATGTGTTTCTCTCTCATCGATGTTTCTCTCTGTCTTTTTCTCTCTCTCCCACTCTTCTTAAAAATCAATGGGAAAATATCCTCTGACAACGATTAACAACAACAAAAATCAATTAGCCCCAGCCAGTTTGGCTCAGTGGATAGAGTGTGGGCCTGCAGACTGAAAAGTCCCAGGTTTGATTCTGGTCAAGGGCATGTGCCTTGGTTGCAGACACATCCCCAGTAGGAAATGTGCAGGAGGCAGCTGATTGATGTTTCTAACTATCTCTTTCCCTTCTGTCTGTAAAAAATCAATAAAATATATTTAAAAAATAATAATAATAATATTAGCCCTAGACAGTTTTGCTCAGTGGATAGAGCGTTGTTGTCCCGAAGGGTCCTGGGTTCAATTCTGGCCAAGGGCACATGCCCGGGTTGCAGGCGCAATCCTCAGTGTGGGGCGCACAGGAGGCAGCCAATCAATGTTTCTCTGTCAGTATTGCTATCTCTCTCTCCCTCTCCCTTCCTCTCTGAAATCAATAAAAATATATTATTATTATTATTATTATTATTATTATTATTATTATTTTAAATAATCTAAGAAGGATTTTCCGCAAAAGCCTTAGTGAAACTCTCCATGTAGGCCTGTCGGAGACCCGCTCCGACCTGGACAGGGTTACCTGAAAGTAAGAGGCGACGACTGGGAAAAAGAAGAGACGGAAAGCGAGGATCGGGAGGACCAACAGCAGGGATGCTGCTGAAGGCAAGTTTATTAAGAAGCACTGATGTATTTATACGTTACTGTTTCAGAGATCAATGCCAGACTCATGAACCTGGGCGCATAGCCAAGCATTCAGCATTCTTTGCAAAAATTTACTTTTTATCCTGTGCTTGACGTGCCTTTCTGTCTGTACAGTTCTTCCTCAAGGACATCTAATCTGTCCCATAGCTTTCTAACCACGTAAGC
>PVJN01005170.1:68103-84282 GCA_004026805.1 Lasiurus borealis | reverse complement strand
CCAGAGGGCTGGCCAACCTTAATTGCTCTGAAAGGTCAGAGCTGATTACTCATTGTTTAGTCGAAACTATCTGTTTGTATCATGTTAATTTCTGTTATTTCCTGCCTAAAGGCTAGGGGTGTGTCCCAAAGCCTTAATAAAAGGGAGAAGAAGGCCAGAGCAAGATGGTAGTCCTTCCCACTAGAGGAAGGCTCCCGCCGGGCCCCCCAATATCGCCAAATTAATATTTTCTAGTCTCTTATTTCGTTTGCGTACGGCCTCCTTCAGAACCCGAACCCTGACCCGGGAACCCTGAACCACGCGGGACGTGGAAAGAGGTTCCCACAGTCGAACAACACTTTCACAGGGTCGCCTGAGACCATTGGAAAACACAGATATGATTCATAACAGTTGCAAAATTACAGTTATGAAGTAGCAACAAAAATCATTTTATGGTTGGGGGTCACCACAACATGAGGAACTGTATTAAAGGGTCGTGGCATTAGAAAGGTTGAGAACCACTGGTCTATATATCTGTTCCTATGCCAGTACCAGGCTGTTTTGAGAACAGTGGCTTTGTAGTACAACTTGTGGACTGGTATTGAGATCCCACCTACTTTATTCTTCTTTCTCAGGATTGCTGTGGCTATTCAGGGTCTTTTTTTTAATTCCACATGAATTTTCGGAGAGTTCTTTCTAGGTCTATGAAATATGCCATTGGTATTTTAATAGAGAGTGTATTGAATCAAGAGATTGCTTTGAGTAGTATGTACATTTTAATGATGTTGATTCTCCCAATCATGAGCATGGTAGGTTTTTCTATCTGTTTACATCTTCCTCTGTCACTTTTTTCAGTGTCCTGTAGTTTTCCACCTTAGTTAAATTTATTCCTAGGTATCTTAATTTTTTTTTTTTTTGGTGTGAATGTAAATGGGATTGCTTTTTTAGTCTCACATTCTCTAAGTTCACTATTGGTGTATAGAAATGCCATAGATTTCTTGCATTAATTTTGTATCCTGCTACATTGCCAAATTCAGTTATTAAGTCTATTAGTTTTTTGATGGAGTCCTTCGGATTTTTATGTACAGTATCATGTCATCTGCAAATAAGGACAGCTTTACTTCTCCTTTTCCAGTTTTCATGCTTTTTATTTCTTCTTCTTGTCTTATAGAAATGGCTAGTACTTCCAGTATTATGTCGAACAGGAGTGGTAAGAGTGGGCATCCCTGTCTTATTCCTGTTCTTAGAGGAATGGTTTTAGTTTTTGCCCATTGAGTGTGGGTTTATCATATATGGCTTTTATTATGTTGAGGGATGATCCTACTATTCCCACCTTGTTGAAGTTTTTATGAAGAAACGTTGGATTTTGTCAAATGCTCTTTCTGTATCAATTGATATGACTGTGATTTTTATATCTCAATTTGTTTATGTGATATATCACATTTATTGATTTGTAGATATTGAACTATCCTTGCATTCCTGGGATAAATCCTACTTGGTTATGATGTATGATCTTTCTGAAGTACTGTTGGATCCAATTTGGGAGAACGTTGTTGAGGATTTTGGCATCTGTGTTCATGAGGGATATTGGCTTGCAATTCTCTTTCATGGTGTTGTCTTTATCTGGTTTGGTATTAGGGTGTTGCTGGCTTCATAGAAGGAGCTTGGAAGTGTTCCTTCTTCTTGAATTTTTTGGAATAGTCTGAGGAGGATAGCTTTTCATTCTTTCTTTGAATGTTTGGTAAAACTCCTCTGTGAAGCTGACTGACCCCAGGCTTTTGTTTGCTGGAAGCTTTTTGATGACTGCTTCAATTTCTTCCATAGTTATTGGCCTATTGAGATGTTTAGATTCTTCCTGATTCTTTGGAAGGTTACATTTTTCTAGGAATATGTCCATTTACTCTAGATTGTACAGTTTGTTGGACTAGAGTTGTTCGTAGTAGTTTTTAACAATCCTTTGTGTTGTGGCAGGGTCTGTTGTTATTTCACCTCTTTCATTTCTGATTTTGTTCATTTGGATCCTCTTTCTCTGCTTCTTGGTGGGCCTGGCTAGAGGTTCTTCTACTTTATTTATCCTTTCAAAGAACCAGCTTTAGATTTTGTTCATCTTTTTTATTTATTTATTTTTTGGTCTTTATGCTATTTGATCTCTGCTTTGATCTTTTTTAAAAAATATATATTTTATTGATTTTTTATAGAAAGTTAGAAACATCGATGAGAGAGAGACATTGATCAGCCGCTTCCTGCACGCCCCACACTGGAGATGTGCCTGCAACCAAGGTACATGCCCCCAACTGGAATTGAACCTGGGACCTTTCAGTCCACAGGCCAATGCTCTATCCACTGAGCCAAACTGGTCTCGGCTCTGCTTTGATCTTTATTATTTCTTTCCTTCTGCTTACACTGGGCCTTTCTTGTTCCTCTCCTTCTAACTCTTTGAGTTGTAGGGTTAGCTAATTTATTTTATTTTTATTTTTTTATTTAATAAAAATTATTGTTCAGATTATTACATTTGTTTCTCTCTTTTCCCCCCATAGTTACCCCTGGCTCCCACCCCTCCCTCTATTCTTACCTCTTCCCACATTGCTCACTTTAGCAGAATTAAGTGGATTTCCTTATCTCTTGTTATGTCTTTCACTTTGAAATCTAATTTGTCAGATATAAGTATTGCAACTTCCACTTTTTTTCACTTCTATCCCTTCACCATCAGTCTGTGTGTCTTTTTTCTGAGGTGGGTTTCTTTTAGACACCAGATATATGAGTCGTGTTTTCTTATTCAATGAGTTATCCTATTTCTTTTGATGGGGGCATTTAATGCATTTATATTTAAAGTTTTTATTGATAAGTACTTATTTGTCACAATTTTTATTCTTTACCCCTGTATTCCTTCTTTGCTTTCCCTTTCTTTCTTTCTTTCTTTCTTTCTTTCTTTCTTTCTTTCTTTCTTTCTTTTTTCAGCAGGCACTTAAGCATATTTTGCATTGTTGGTTTGGTGGTAATTAATTCCCTTAGTCCTTTGTTATCTATGAAGCTCCTGATTTCACCTTCAATTTTGATCAGTAGTCTCGCTATATACAGTATTCTTGGATTCAGGCCCTTCTTTTGCATGACTTTATATATTTCATTCCATTCCCTTCTGGAATGAGTTTCTGTTGAGAAATCAGTCACTAGTCTGATGTGGGGTTCCTTTGTAGGTAACTTTCTGTCTCTCTCTGGCAACTTTTAAGATTCTTACTTTGTCGTTGGTGTTTGCCAATTTAATTATAATATGTCTTGGTGTCTGTCTTTTGGGGTTCACTTTGCTTAGAACTCTGTGAGCTTCTTGAATTTGTGTGGGTTTTTTCTTCCCTATATCAGGAAAGTTTCCTGTCATTATTTTTTCAAACAGGTTTTCTATTCCTTGCTCAGTTTCCACTCTTTCTGGAACCCCTATTATGCGGATATTTTTTGTTTTGTGTTATCCCAAAGTTCCCTTAGGCTCTCGTCCTGCTTTTTAATTTTTTTTCTAGAAGCTTCTGTATTTGGGTATTTTTCCTACCTTGTCATCTAGCTCACTGATGCGGTCCTCTGCTTTTTCTAGTCTACTCTTTATTATTATAATTATTATTTTAAACATATTTTTAATTGATTTTTCACAGAGAGGAAGGGAGAAGGATAGAGAGAAACATGAGAGAGAGACATCGATCAGCCACCTTCTGCACGCCCCCTACTGGAGATGTGGCCACAACCAGGATACATGCCCTTGACCAGAATCAAACCTGGGATCTTTCAATCCAAAGACCAATGCTCTGTCCACTGAGCCAAACCGGTTTCAGCTCTAGTCTAATCATTTTTTTTTCACAGTTTAAACATTAAATCTTTATTATTTAGATTATTACATTTGTTTCTCTTTTTTCCCCTCCGTAGCTCCCCTCCACCCAGTTCCCACCCATCCCTTTACCCTTACCTCCCTCCCATTGACCTCATCCATAGGTGTATGATTTTTGTCCAGTCTTTCCCTGTACACCCCTCACTCCTTTCCCCCTGAGAATTATCAGTCCACTCCCTTTCTGTGCTCCTGATTCTATTATATTCACCAGTTTATTCTGTTGATCAAAATTTTAATTCACTTAATTTTTAGATTCACTTGTTGATAGATACCTATTTGTTGTTCATAATTTTTTATCTTTTACCTTTTTCTTCTTCCTCTTCTAAAAGAGTCCTTTCAGCATTTCATATAATATTGGTTTGGAGTTGATGAACTCCTTTAGCTTATTCTTCTCTGTGAAGCTCTTTATCAGCCCTTCAATTCTGGATGATAGCTTTGCTGGATAGAGTATTCTTGGTTGTAGGTTCTTGCTATTCATCATGTTGAATATTTCTTGCCACTCCCATCTGGCCTGCTGAGAAATCAGCTGACAGTCATATGGGTGGTCCCTTGTAGGTAATGAACTGTTTTTCTCTTGCTGCTTTTAATTTTCTCTCTTTCTTTTTTGCTCTTGGTATTTTAATTATGATGTGTCTTGGTGTAGTCCTCTTTGGATTCCTTTTATATGGGGTTCTGTGTGCTTCCTGGATTTGTAAGTCTATTTCTTTTACCAGATGTGGGAAGTTTTCAGTCATTATTTCTTCAAATATGTTTTCAGTATTTGCTCTCTCTTTTCTTCTGACACCCCCACAATTCTGATGTTGGTATGCTTGAAGCTGTCCCAGAGGCTCTTTACATTATCTTCACATTTTTGGATTCTTTTTTCTTCTTGCTTTTCCAGTTGAGTGTTTTCTGATTCTTTATATTTCAATTTTTTTACTTGATTCTTGTCTTTCTCTAGTCTGCTGCTAGGTCTCTGTATAATATTTTTTATTTCAGTCAGTGTATGTTTAATTTCTAGTTGGTCCTTTTCCATCTCTAGTTGGTCCTTTTTCATCTCCTCTTGGGTCTCACTAAATTTACCTATCTTTTCTAGGATATTCTTGAAAAATCTTATAAGCATGGTTTTGAACTTTTTATCCAGTCATTGTTTTCCTCCATTTCTTTTGTTTGTGATCTCTTCCTTTGTCTTGGCATTTTCACTATGCAGGGAGAACTTCTGCATTGGATTCAGCCTTATGATACAAGACTTACAAAACTGCAAAAAACTGTTGAGCTTGGGATGGGTGGAGTCTCAGGGCTTAATGGACAGCCTTGCCTTCCATTCAGCCCCACCCTCCACAGCCCGAGTCTCACGTGACTGGGTAATTGCTGGAGCAGTCCCTGTGAGTGTGCATGTATGCGCTGTCGCAGTGCCTCTAGACTGCTACCTTTCCGGCTCTCCTGTGCTCGGGGACCTTATGATTCTGGGTCCCCAGGGTTTTTCCTGAAACTGGGGTTTAGTGGAGTTAGAAGTGGTGCAGTTGGGAGGCTCTGTCTCCTGCCCACTTGTGAAAACCAGTGGCACAATCAGGAGTTGGTCTTCTGCGCACAGTGCTGTCTGTGCCACCAGACTTCTGCCCTTTCGCAACTCTCCCAAATTTCCATGCACTTCTCCCTTTTCATAGTCCAAACTTTCCCCATATGAGTTTTGGCTAGTCCTGGCATTTAATGTCGTAGTATAGGGGGTTCAGTGCAGTTGGTAGTCTTCGTCTTCCTCCTGCCAGAGAAAGCCATCCAGGTACTCCAGCACCTGCTCTCTCCACAGGCGCGTCTCCGTACCTCAGCCTTTTGCAGCTCCTCTGGGTCTCTGTAAACCCCTCTCTTTCCTTCTAGTTGTAGAATTTCCACTCATCCAACTTTCCTGTGGTTCTGGATGATGTCCATTCTGTCTGTTAGTTGTATTTTTGAAATTGTTGTGTGAGGCAGCAGTGTAGGTATTTAGCTATGCCGCCATCTTGGATTCTCCTCTAGTCTATTCTTGATGCCTTCTATTGAGTTCTTTACAACAGCATTGTCATTTTCCATTTCTTTTTGGTTCTTCTTCATTTCCTCTTGGTTCTTACTCATATTGTTGAATTTGTCTTCCATTCTTTTCAGCCACCTTATGACCATTTCTCTGAATTCTTTCTCTGGCAAGTTGCTCTCCTCCATTTTGCTTACTTCCTTTTTGCTTACTTCTATGCTTTTCTTTCAATGTGGGCTGTTTCTTTGTCTCCCCATGGTCTCTCTTCTCAGATGTCTGGTTATGTAGTTCTCTCTCTCTTGCTTTGATTTGAAGGCACAAAATATAACACAACCAGATACAATGTACAAGGCACTGAACAGAAATGTATTCATGATATTAATAACTATAAATAAAGGTGACCACCAGAGAGAGGCAAATTAGGGGATAGGAAAGAAAGAAGAAGAGAGAAAAGGAAAGAAAAAAAGAAAGCAGTACCAAAATGAGATTGGGAGGAGAAAAAAAAGCAACAGAGAAAAGAGAATAAGAAAGTAAAGGGGAACAAACTATATATCTGAGGAGAAAACTCCAATAAAACAGGCACTAATTCCAACAAATGCTAGCAACAAGTACTTGAAGATTAATACAACCTAAAAACAACAACTAACATCAAGCGAGGTGAGGAAAAACAGAAGCAAAACACAAAGCAAAGAAACAAAACAAAAAAAAAACGAATAAGTTAAACAGTCTCAAAAAATACCATAAAAATTGATATAATCAACATTCAAGCAAGCAACAACAAAAGGACAGAGAGAAAAACAATTTTTTGGATAGTGAAGACAGAGAAGGTAGAGTTGTGTATAGACTTGGAGCAGGAGATTAGAAATTAGATATATAAGTAGGGTGAAATTCTAAAGTAGGAAAAGGGTAAGAGAAACAGGACAACAAAAGGGGAAAAGTTAGGAAGAGAATGATGGCATAAAAGTAGCATTGAAATAGAGTAAAATGATGCTAAAGGAATGATGAAAATAGACTGTAGAACACTAATCCCAAAATAAAATAAAGAGAAAATAAAATGACACTTAAAAAAAAAAAAACAGTAAAATAGTAGTAGTAATAATACTGATTGAAAATAAAATTGTAATAATTTAAAAAGTAAAATTAAGTGAGGAAAAAAGAAAAAAAATATTAGTTTCTTAAGTAAAAGATGAAAGAAATAAAAAATAAATAAATAAAATAGAATGTGCAGTAGTTAAAGTCATTCACTTCTTCTATTGTTCTGTTTAGCATGCCTGTTTCCCAGTTAGGACAGTATTGCAATTCCCTGCATTCTACTGCTCCTCGTGTTGTAAGCCAGTCCTGATTTGTAAGCAAGCAGTGTCTTAATTTCTTTATTCCTTTATTTGTGATTACACAAGGGTCAATTTGTGAATCATCCCCTGGTTGGCAGTGTTTCTGGATTGACCTTTGAGACTATAGGTCCTCTCTAGCCTGTGCTTAGATACTGCTTTCCCTGTGGCACTCAATACTGGTTTGTGGGAGTGGGCTGCCCCAGAGCTGGTTCCCCAATGGTCACTCCCTAATCTGATCCCCAGTTTTTTTTTGAACCTGGGGATCCTATGTATTTGGCTTAGCAATCAGAAGCAAGGATCTGAAGAGGAAAAGGTGCAAGTGCACAAACTCTGGAGCTGCGTGCAAGACTGCCCAGTTCCTCTTTCCCTCTCATGTCCAAGCAGCCAGCATACTTTTAACACTCCTAGGCTGCCCTGCGTCAGATCAAAATACAACTTTGATCTTTAGAGATCCCCTGTGTTAGCAGCTCTGAGGACCCTGTTCCACATTCACAGATCATGCTAGTCCCAATAGCCACGAATTTCTCTAAGTGCAGACTTCCCCCAGTCCTTCATCTCCCACAGTGCTGTTGCTCCGGCCCGCGGGGTCATTCAACAGGGGCAGTGAGGCGACGCACCTAAGAGAATGAGAAACAGACAGGGACATGAAGAAAGGAGGCAAGGCAAATGGTGTTCTGATCAAGCCTCAAAATTTTATTTCCGGTTGCTCTTCTTATATACGCTCAGAAAGGGGAAGGGGAAGGAAAAAGGGGTCGAGGAGGTATGTGGTCTAAGCGGATTGGCTAAGCTAGTTCCAGGTGCTGGCTGCTGATTGCAGATGTGGCAGTTATGCTTTTCCTGGTTGGGGGAGGTTTCAAGTATGCAGTTCTGGCCTTGGGAGAATTCCACGACCCTTGCTGTATTTCCTGGCTCCTGACATGCTGTAACACGTTTCTCTGTCCTGCTGGAACCAGATACCTCACCTTATCCAGGGTAAAATCCGATCTTTCCATGGTGGAGTGTAGAGCTCCTCTGAATTCGTGTGTTTGTGCCAATTGGGGACTGGTGTTCTGGGGTTTGCAGCTGTTTGGTGGGTACCATAGTTGTAGATTTTTCAGGCTTCCAATAATATCCACTTTCCCCTTCAAGATGGCCTGTTTTTCGGGAGGGAACCCAGCAGCAGTGGGGGCTGCTGGGTCAGAGAGCCCCGTCCAGCAGTCCCTCACCTTCTCCTGGAGTATAGCCGTCCCTTAACTCGTCAACAAACACTCCTCCTGGGACCCTCAGCTGTTCTGTCTGCTGCGGGACAAGGCTCAGGACACGACTGTATTCCGCCGCCATTTCCCCTCTACATATTGTGTTTTAAAGTTTAGAGATCAGAAACTCCAGTTCTGACACTTTTTTATTGCATGAGTTTATTGATAGGATCAAAATCCATGTCCACGATATGGGATCTGACAGTTCAGAACCCCTTTGCCCAGTAGCCCAGCTACATGTCCTGTCACTGCTGTGAGGCTGCCCCACAAACCAGCTCTGTCCGGAACCAGCACAGAATCCCAACAGGCAGAGGCCTCCCGCTGACCTTTCCCTGAACCGGAGAGGTTCCCACGTGGTGAGTGGAAGGCTCTCAGTCCCCTTCTCCCCAAGGCCCCCTAGACACCCATGTCCTCAGGTCCTCACTTCTTTCAAACCTTCTCCCTGAGGCAAAAGACAGGTGCTATTCCCTGCAGGTTAGCTGCTCCCAGGCAACCTCCCGCCTTGCCCCCAAACCCCAGACCCTGGGCGTCCCATGAGGGCTTACTCCAGGGGAAGGGACAGGGGGCACGCAGACCATGGGGGTCAGGTGAGAGGTCAGGGGCGGTAGCGCTGTCCGCATCTCAGTTTACTCATCTGTCAGGGAACCCGAAACAACTCCCATGACCCAGGAGGAGGTAATACGCTCCAGCACCTGGCTGCGCAGTTCAGCTCCCACTTCCCACTCCCTGTGCTAGGCTGAGCTTGTGGGTGGTATGGGGGTTGCACCCATAGGTTGCAACGACTTGGTTCCCTTTCAAAGTCCAGTTCTCAGGTCATAGCCTCCTCGGGGACCTGCTTGTTGGGAAGGTGGCTCCTCGTTGGTCATTGTGCTTCAGCTGGGAACAGAGAGGTGGTGCGGGCAGGCGTGGGGCGCGGGGGCGGCTGGAGAGGGGAAGTGCGGGGTGGATGCGGTGGGTGGGTCACAGACAGGAGGAGCGATGGGGGGTATCGTGGTGTGGATGGGTGGGGCATAGGGTGCGGGATGCACGCGGTAGGGGAGGGGACGCAGAGGGTTGTGGGGGGCCCCAGGTGGAAGGCGTGGAGCAGTCGTTCTGTGCGCGGCTCTGCATTTGTGGAGGCTCCCACGGAGAGGGCCCGTGGCCCAGGGATGCGCCTTTGGAACTAGAGGGATCCACTGCTTTTTGGGGGGACTTTCCCGCTTCCAGTTGGGAGGAGGGAGACCTCCGGGAACACAGAGGAGCGCCCCAGGGTTCCGCCAATGGGAGCGGGCTGACCGTTGCCCTGAGCTGACAAGGCTGCTCCACGGTGAGGTCCTGGTGTTGCCCCCAGACCCAGTGCTCACCGGAGGGAAGGAAAGCCGGTGTCCCCACGTTCCTCTTCCCTCCTGGGCCAGTGCTGCTTGTTCCCCAGGGAGAGCGCCGTTAGGGGATGATCGGGGAGTAAAAATGTTAGAGGGACACACACAATTCAGAACAGACTCCTTGGGTACAGTCGACCTCGATTTAAACAGCAAACGCTGAAAGCATGGGAAACTGATGGAGGAAAGACCCTCTGGGGCGCCCCGCTGTCTGTTAAGCAGCTATTAACCTGGTTCCTTTGACCAAAAATATCCTCCACCAGCGGCCTTAGAAGGCCCCCCACCTCCCGCACTGGCCTGGGGCGGGGGACAAGGTGCGGGCGAGTTTCTGCACTAATCACCACTGCCCATCCTCCACAGTGCCCCCCAGACCCGTCTGTCACTGGCGGGCCGCGGACCCCATCATAGCCCTATCTCAGGTAAGTGCACTGCCCTGTGTCGGCAGTGGTAGGCGTGGGGCGCTCAGGAGCACAGCTGCCTGCCTTCTGGGCGGTGCTTTCTGTAATGGAGGTCCTGAGAGCCAAATGCCTCTTTTTAAATATATATATTTATTGATTTGAGAGAGGAAGGGAGGGAGAGGGATAGAAACGCCTATGATGAGAATCATTGATCAACTGCCTCCTGCCCTTCTTATTTCTTTTTATTTATTCCAGATCATTTGCTGACACAAGACATTGCTGCGGGCTATCATCTCCGTGTATCACAGCCTTTCCATGCCCGAATACCAGTTTACAATTTGAATGATACTTAGCTATCTCCAACTTAATGTAATCCATAAAATCAGATGGTTTGCAATTTTGTAAAGAAAATATTTGTGAAATCTTGAATAGATGTTAAGTGCATGTAGCACAAAGGTCACTGTTGAGGCAAGATCACTGCATCAGTTTCACTGATAACATGTAGGATTTGAAAAGGCTGTTTTGAGCGCCTGCCCCCAAGTGTATGCTATTTATTTTAAATACTAGAGGTCCTGTGCACAAATTCGTGCATGGGTGGGGTCCCCCCTCAGGGTGGCCTGCAGGGATGGGGCCGCAGCTCACACTCCCACAGCCCTACCTGGCATCCCACCTTGGCCTGGTGCTGCCCCCTCACCTGCTCCACCATTGGCCTGCGTGGCTATTGATTGGGGCCGGGGCCCCTGCTTGACCTCTTCATCCCCCCACTCCTCCAACATAACTGGTCACAGTCTGCAGGGCAATCGGGCCCTTCATACCCGTATTGGCCTGGGATTGCCCACTCACCTGCTCCACCATCCCATTGTGGTCCCACTCTGGTTGGGGTCCATTGGGGCCAGCAACACCTCCACTGCCACCTGCTGCCAGCGCTGTCACCAACACTCGCCATGTTCTATGCCACCCCTTGGTGGTTAGTGCACATCATAGTGGTCTAACTCTTGGTCGAAGGACAAGAGGACCATTTGCATACCAGGCTTTTGTTATATAGTATATTTTTAGTGATTTCAGAGAGGAAGAGAGAGATAAAAACATCCATGGTGAGAATCATTGACCAGCCTCTTGCATGTTCCCTACTGGGGATCAGCCCACAACCTGGGCATGTGTCCTTGACCAGAATTAAACCCAGGACCCTTCAATCCACAGGCCCAGCCTTTATCCACTGAGACAAACCCTTAGGACTAGTGTATGTTTTAAAGAAAAGACCCACCTAGTTTAATTTTCAGGGTGGTTTTGGGGAGTTTCTGTCTTTTCTCATTTTTTACTGACCACCCTGAAATGGCAGGGCACAGGCTACCTCGAAGGCCACATTGAAAGCATGGGAAATGCTGGCACACACGACCCCTCTGGGCGCCCTGCTGTCTTGGGTGACTGTGTTGAGGTCAGAGGCCGTCATATACCCTAACAACCTGCCCTATTGCTAGCGAGTAGAAACCAGGTCCATACACCCGGGAGTGAACCCAGTGGGTCCTTCCCAGCGCCAGGTTCCAGCCAGTGTCCCGCTGATTCTAACAAATAAACCTCCCTGTTCCCTTCCCCGCCAGTGTCACAACTGCAGTGTCTTCAAATCAGTCTAGGATGGGTTCACTGTTATGGGCTGATTGTTGCTGTCTTTGACTTCATTTTAATTTTTACCACAAACGGGCCTGTGATCTTAAGGGTTCCTTTCACGTTTTCCATTTCTTAATGCAATAGGGTCTAAAAATCTACATGAAGAACCAGTTACAAAAGTAAAGTTAGATAACATATTTACAAATGAATAAAAAAGAAATTTCTTAGCTATATCATTTGTTGAATAAGTTGACAATTTGATTTTTAGCAGCATAACTTTGGGAAACAAAACATTTGTATGTTACAGTACCAGGAACCATAGAAAGGAATGAAAGCACTGTCTCTTTAAACCAGCTCTGATATTAACATCTAACACAAGCGGTGAACAGAAAACACGGAAGTCACAAATCAGCCTCCCTTAAGACCAAGAGCCTCAGCCCCAAACCAGGGCTTGAAGAACGTAGACAATAAGCCCACTGCCAGGGGGTGGGGGATGGGGGTTAGGGGTGGTGGTGGTTTCCCAAACACTAACTTAGAGGACTCCGGTAAAGAATGAGGTGCATTTATGTGTAGATACAGAAAAAGCATCTATTTGCATTATTAATTGAAAAATGCAAGGCCTAGTATGCTTGTGTAAAGGACTTTTTATATGGGTAAATTAAGCAACTTTACAGCTACTGATTCCAGAAGAGAAAACAAAAGATTAGGGTAGAGGGAAGATACTTTTTAAAAAGCCTTTACTGTTTGAATTTTGTAATCATGTGCACGTAACTCTTTTTAAAGTTTTAAAATGGCATTTCTGTGTCAAAATGACCTCTAGGAGTTTTGGTAACAACTCTCTGGTCCTGTGATACACTCTACCCCCTAATTGCTATCCCCGAAGTGACGGGTTAGGGTGGGGGGTGGTGTAGGTGTGGCTGGTGTGGTAACAGCACTTGGTGCTACTTGTGGTTCCTGACAGATGTCCAGTCCTTAGGGTCCTCTGACAAAACAAACTCAGGTGGAGTACCAACTGCTTAGAACTACATCTGAGACTTTTTAAAGTTATGGAATGTCTTCATTTTAAAATAGTAAAATAACCTTTTAAATAACTATCTTTAACCATTTACCTGCCAGAAGTACAAATGATCAAGGTAACTGTTGCAATTACTTTTGATTTTTTAATCTTCCTTCAATCCGGTTTCACAAGTCACATCTAATTTTAACAGTAAATAAAGGATAGCTTTTATAGGTTCGTCTTCTGAGGACACTCAGACTGAAGGGAAGACCCTTGATTCCTGATGCCCTTTTCAAGCACAGCTGCCCTAGTGTGTCTGGGCCCCAGCAACTCTATTTAAATGAGAAGGAAACTGGGGTGTCATTATGCCCCCCACATACCACATTATCAACAATTATTTCTTTTGTTGTTGGATTACATGTATAGTCTTATCAAACTAGAAATGAAAAATAAAGATATAGGAAAGAGTAACACACCAATTCACAGAGCTTGGAATACAATTTCACATCTAACTGAAAGGATTCTATGTATTGTTTTCTTAACCTAAAATCTAAATGACTTATCAGAAGATTTTCATCAAATATGAGAATCAAGATCTTATTGCCTTACCCTGCTGGCATGGCTCAGTGGTTGAGCATAGACCTGTGAACCAGGTCACGATTCAATTCCTGGTCAGAGCACAATGTGGGATGTGTAGGAGGCAGCTGATCAATGGTTTTCTCTCGTCATTGACATTTCTACCTCTGAAGTGTCTATATATATTTAAAAAAGGTCTCGGGAACCACAGGGGGACGCGAGTTAACGTGCTGCTGACTTGCAGGTGGGTGGGCGCTGCCGCTGCCATGTCCAGTTTTGAAGACGTGGACACGGAAGAGACAGTGAGGAGTCTGCGGGTCACCATTTACCATCCTGGCCAGATGCAAAATGGGATATTCCAATCGATAAGGTTTTCTAACCCAGAGAAGGTGCCTTCCAGTGAGGTGATGAAATTCAGCTGAAATTCCACCATTTGTTGCTATACTTTTCAAGACAAACAGGTTTCCGGAGTTCAGTTCTATCTGCAGCTGTTTAAAAAGTTCGACAGTTCAGTTCTCTCTTGAAATTAAGAACATGAGCAGGAGGACCAGCCTGCTGGTTTACAGCATGGAACTAGGCTACCTCAACAAAGTGGAGCTGCCCTACAGGTGCATGGTCCGCTTTGGCGAGTACCAGCTGATAGAGAAGGAAGATGGGGAGTGCCTGGAGATTTTCAAGACTCTTTTCATGATGTCTCCCAGACCCCTTCTGCAGGAACAAGGCAGGCCTGCAGGCAAACCCACTCCTGAGCTCTGCATGTCCCTATCGTGGTCCACCCAGAGCACTTCCTGAGCGCTTCTCCGACGGAAATGGGTGAGAATGAGTATTAGCGCACGGGCAAGACCGGAGGTGTGGGGGGAGCACTGCGCAACACCAGTGATTGAGCTTACCCACACCAGGCGGCCACCTGCTGATGCCTTGGGGTCTGGGGCCTAGGCTGCTATTCAGAAGCCTGTCAGTCTTGGGAGGCACCGACTTGGTCGCTTGGTGCATTGCTAGATGTACTGAGGGTTAGTGCACATGGCATGTTGTGATGGAGTGCTGATTAATAGGGTTGCAGTGTTTTCTGTTTATACCTGATGTTAGTCCTGTGCTTTGTTTTGTGAGAACCATCTCTTGGTCACATTATTTCACGGCAGCTGTTCGTTTTAAGCTACAAGCAGATTGTTGTGATTGTTGCTAATGCGGCACGCAGCCTGCAGTCACCGTGTACCAGGCCTGGCGGGGAGCGTGTGTGGTAGTGTCTGCGGATCACTGTGACTTTAATGTGGCTTAGCGTTCTCAAGAATAAAGTTCTTGTCTACAATCAGCATCTAAAAACAGTACTTAAAACATTTTAATGAACCACTGTGCTAAATGCAGAAGTATGTTTTCTTACCCAATTTTAAACTGATTTCTATGTCCTATTAAAATGGTTAATCCCATGAATTCCAAATGTTAACAGCACCTGCACAGGTAACAAAATCTTAGTTTAATTCTCTAACCATTTTCTTGGAAACTCTGACAGGACCAGTGTGGCCGAGCCCGAGACTGTGCACTCATTCAGCTCTGCCTGTATATGGCAGAGCCATTCTCCCCACTCCACTCCACATTCTCCCCACCCAGGGCGACTGGGTGCCAGGACCCATCAGAGAACCCGGCCGCCCAAAAGCCAGCGGCCCACCCTCTACCAGAAAGCTCACTGCAGGTCCCACTGAAGACTGCCTGCTGCCGTGGGATGTATGACAGGAGGTTTTGCAGCTAAGCTGTCTCTGATCCCCCTCTCCTACCCTATGTCTGACTCATTAGAAGACCTTGCTGATGCCACTTCTGAAATGACTCTGCTCTGTGTTCCAGCAGCCATTCCCACCCGGCCCCACCAAATCCCACAAGGGGTTCCCTCCAAATCTGCCTCACAGTGGCTAGAGCAATTTTCCAAAAATGCCCACGTGCTCACTATAACTCCAGCTTCCATCAAGCTCAGCTCGCCTTGCCCTCTGGCGTGGCCCAGTGGTTGACCCCTGATCTATGAACCAGGAGGTTGGTTCCTGGTCAGAGTGATCCCCACTGAGGAGTGTGCAGGAAGCAGCCGATCTATGATTCTCTCTCATCATTGATGCTTCTATCTCATCTGTTTCTCTTCCTTTCTCTCTCTTTTATAATCAACCAGAGGCCCAGTGCATGAATTCATGCATGGTGGGGGAGAGGGGTGTTCCTTAGCCCAGCCTGCACCCTCTCCAATCTGGGACCCCTCAAGGGATGTCTGACTGCCCGTTTAGGCCCGATCCCGGTAGAGAGCAGGCTGGCAGGGGAGTGGTTAGGGGGTGATCAGGCTGGCAGGCAGAAGTGTTTAGGGGCAATCAGGAAGGCCGGCAGGCGAGATTCTCCGTTATTTGCTGAATAAACCAGTTATTTCCAGTGTTTTTATTTTTTTTAATTAAATCTTTATTATTCAGATTATTACATTTGTTTCTCTTTTTTCCCTTCCATAGCACCCCTCCACCCAGCTCCCACCCCTCTTTCTGCCCTTACCTCCCTCCCATTGATCTCATCCATAGGTGTATGATTTTTTTCCAGTCTCTCCCTGTACACCCCTCACCCCTTTCCCCCTGAGAATTATCAGTCCACTCCCTTTCTGTGCTCCAGATTCTATTATATTCACCATTTATCCTGTTGATCAAATTTTTAATTCACTTAATTTTTAGATTCACTTGTTGATAGATATGTATTTGTTGTTCATAATTTTTTGGCTTTTACCTTTTTCTTCTTCCTCTTCTAAAAGAGTACCTTTTAGCATTTCATATAATACTGGTTTCGAGTTGATGAACTCCTTTAGCTTTTTCTTATCTGTGAAGCTCTTTATCTGCCC
>PVJN01005170.1:0-68003 GCA_004026805.1 Lasiurus borealis | reverse complement strand
TCGTCTGGCCTGCATCGTTTCTGTTGAGAAATCAGTATGGGTGCTCCCTTGTAGGTAATAAACTGTTTTTCTCTTGCTGCTTTTAATATTCTCTTTGTCTTTTGCTCTTGGTATTTTAATTATGATGTGTCTTGGTGTGGTCTTCTTTGGATTCCTTTTATGTGGGGTTCTGTGTGCTTCCTGGACTTGTAAGTCCATTTCTTTTACCAGATGTGGGAAGTTTTCAGTCATTATTTCTTTAAATAGGTTTTCAGTATCTTGCTCTCTCTCTTCTTCTGGCACCCCCACAATTCTGATGTTGGTACACTTGAAGCTGTCCCAGAGTCTCCTTACATTATATTCACATTTTTGGATTCTTTTCTCTTCTTGCTTTTCCATTTGAGTGTTTTCTGCTTCTTTATATTTCAAATTTCTGACTTGATTCTTGCCTTTCTCCAGTCTGCTGTTAGGACTCTGTACAATATTTTTTATTTCAGTCAGTATCTCTAGT
This sequence comes from Lasiurus borealis, assembly GCA_004026805.1. Taxonomy (NCBI): domain Eukaryota; kingdom Metazoa; phylum Chordata; class Mammalia; order Chiroptera; family Vespertilionidae; genus Lasiurus; species Lasiurus borealis. Next base: position 67,513 of record PVJN01005170.1, on the reverse strand, counting down.
TGGTCCTTTTTCATCTCCTCTTGGGATTCGCTAAATTTATGCATCATCTCTAGCATCTCTTCTTGGGAATTGATAAACTTATCCATCTTTTCTAGCATATTCTTGAAAAATCTTATAAACATGGTTCTGAACTCTATATCCAGTTGTTTTTTTCCCTCCATTTCTTTTGATCGTGATCCCTTCCCTTGTTTTGGCATTTTCACTATGTCGGGGAAACTTCTGTACTTGCAAAACCGCAGAAGTCTCTGTTGAGCTTGAGATGGGTGGAGTCTCAGGGCTTAAGGAACCGCCTTGCCTTCCAGTCGGCCCCGCCCTCCACGGCCCCCGAGTCTCACGTGACTGGGTAATGGCCGGAGTGGTCCTTGTGCGCGTGCGCCCGCAATGCCTCTAGACCGCTGGCTTTCCAGCTCCCCTGCCTGCCAGGACCACAGGAGTCAAGCTCTCCAGGATTTCGCCCGAAACAGAGGCCCAGTGTACTCAGAAGTGGCACAGTTAGGAGGGTTTGTCTCCCGCCCACTTGCGAAAGCCGGCGGCACAATCAGCAATCGGTCCTCCAAGCAGTGCCTTGTGCGTGCAGGACAGCCCTCCTATCTTTTGCAACTCCCCTAAATTTCCGTGCACTTCTCCCTTTTCACAGTCCAAACTCCCCCAGTATGAGTTTCGGCTGGGTCTGGGGTTTAGTGTTGTAGGATAAGGGGTTCAATGCTGTTGGGAGTCTCCGTCTCCCTCCCGCCAGAGAAAGCCAGCCAGGTACTCGGGCACCCGCTCTCTCAGCGCGCACATCTCCGTACCTCAGCTTTTTGCGGCTCCTCTGGGTGTCTGTGAGCCCCTCTCTTTCCTTCTAGTTGTAGAACTTATACTCGGCCAGCTTTCCTGTGGTTCTGGATGATGTCCATTCTGTCTTTTAGTTGTAGTTTTGAAATTGTTGTGCGAGGCAGCAGTCAGTGTAGGCGTTTACCTATGCCGCCATCTTGGATTCTCCATTTCCAGTTTTTTTAATAAGCATATAAAGAAATTAGTCCTATGTCAGAAACCAAATATTGTTCTTACTAAATGGATGTAAACAGGAAGCCAGAAGGCTGGTCAACCTTAACTGCTCTGAAAGGTCAGAGCTAATCACTCACTGTTTAGTTGAAACATTTGTTGGCTGAAGCAACCTCTACCTGTTTGTTTCATGTTAATTTCTGTTTTTGTTATTTCCTGCCTAAAGGCTAGGAGTGTGTCCCAAAGCCTTAATAAAAGGGAGAAAAAGGCCAGAGCAAGTGGCAGTCCTTTCCACTAGAGGAAGCCTCCCGCCTGGCCCTCCAATATCACCAAATTAATATTTTCTAGTCTCTCATTTTGTTTGTGTGCGGCCTCCTTCAGAACCTGAACCCTGAACCACTCGGGACAATGGAAAGAGGTTCCCACAGTCCTAGCTCAGAATGTCGGCCTAATAGACTGAAGGGTCCTGGGTTCAATTCCAGTCAAGGGCACGTGTGGGAGGCAACCAATTGATATATCACTCTTCATTCCACTCACTCTAAAAATCAATAGAAAAATATTCTCAGGTAAGGATTAACAACAACAACAAAAGAAATTGAATATCCTTTTCATAGCAGCTAAAACCAACATTTAAGTGTAGTTCCAACCTGCTTTCTTAATTTACTCCTTTTTGTCTTCATAGCAGGTTTAATAAAGTTAAGAGACAAATATATTACTATTTGGAATACCATGAACAATTAAAAAAATAATAAAAAATTATTGCATGTTACTAATTTTTAAAAATTAGTTTTTAAATGTAAAAATGTGTTTATTTACAATCCTCGACAAGCTGTCATTCCTTCAAAAAATTCTTTATGAACAAAATGCCAAAAAAATTACAATAGTAGCTTATGCCAAAACAAGAATATACATCATATATATATAAACTTCAGAAAGCATAACAGGCAGTGTGAGCATAGCTTACTGTTACAATATTGCCCCTGACACAGCTACAATGTAAATGAATGACACAGACATAAAGAAGAGTATTACCGAACCTGTTTACATGTTTAGTGTCGTGTTTAGATCTACGAAATAAAAGTGAAGAACCACAGATGTTATTGCCTTGAAGCTCAGACACTGAAAGGACCAGGCGATGCTTAAGTGCAGCAAGCATCTGAGTTACCATTGACACCTGGATCTTCCTATAGTTTTGAGAACATGCACTGTCATTGTTACAAGAAAAAGAAAAAGAAAAAGCACTAGGAATAAAATCAGGTTTGCTGACTGAAATCATGTCTATCTGCAGCAAAATTGAGAGAAGCTACTAGGAGTCTCCTTAGCCTTTTAAGTTTAAGTTAATGCCTAACCTTTAGAGAAAAGAGCTCACTGTCTATCACACAAAGTAGCTGTATTTATTGATATACGTAATCCTAGCCCATTAGTGCACCTTGTACTACAAGGCAAAGGAAACTTAATAGAATAAACAGATCCTTCCACACAGAAAGGATTTATTTACTTTGAAATACCCGTATTTCCTTGTTAGGTTTTCCTTTCTTACTAAATGATGGACAGAGAAGATCTTTCTAAGGCCGGTTACTGGAAATATAAAATTAAAAAAAGATGTCTAGAAATTTAATGTCAATTAAAGTCAACATTCATGTATAGCACATGTAAAAGGAAGTGAACGTTTAATTTCTTCAATTACTCTTGCTGACCAATTCCAAGTATCCAAACTCTGGAAGCTTCCTCTGTCATTTCCTTTGTTTCAGACTGACTCACAGTATCCTACTTGGATATGTAGATAGAGAATGACATGTGAGTATTCTGAGTTACCTCCTAGAGTAACTGCTACGACTGGTGGTGTGAGCTGTGGGACAAAAATGCGGGGTGGGACTGTTATTCTGAGTCTGAGCTGGACGTTCTGTCCTCTGCTCTCTCCTGTCTGCTGAGTATACCAAAAGCCTTAATACTCTCAGACACTGAAATAAGGGTCTGTAAACACACCAAGTAAAACCAACAAGCTATTCTAAAGAGAACACTTACAAATTGCAAACAGGAAGATAATTGATACTATGACAGAACCATGAACTTGTTTTGAAAAAAACGAAGACAGATGATGAAAATTGCACTTATTCTGAAGCAATTCATAGAGCCCATCACCAGGTCCTTTCTGACAGCATGTGCATTTGGCTCCCACCTCAAATGAAAAGGCTCAGCATGATTTATACATTCTCTTTGGGGTCAGCACTGGGTTCCACCTGGCAAGCAGGATCACAAGACCTGACTCCTTTGCGTCCGTGGCTCTCTAGGCCCACCAGCTTCCTGCTAGGCTCTGACAGATCCAGCACAGGGTTTATGAAGCCGGAGAACTCAGAGTTGCCGTTGTCATCCATGTCGGCGCTCACAAAGTCGCTCTCCCACTCCAGCCCATTGGAGTCATCGGAGGCGGATGCAGTGTGGCTCCCAGGTCTCTGGCCACCTCTGAGCGCCGCCCTCAGGATGTCTTCCTCCGTCCGAGAGCGCTCTCGCACTGGGAGCATCCGATTCATGCCTGGGATGAGGCCAAGGTGGTTAAACATCTCAGCGAAGGTGAAAAAGCTATATGAAAAGACTTCCCAGGGTAACAGTCTAGTTTGTATTTAACAATCAGACCTGATTTATGAGTTGAAGAGCCAGCACCATGGAGGCTTCTCACGAGTCATGCGCGTCTCACCCTGGAGCGCGCCTTAGAGAAATGCATTCACTCACTCAAGGGCAGCTGGGATGCAATGTGTCCACCTAAGGAGATGAAATGTCTGAGGAGCCATAAATCACACAGAATGGAGGACCGCAATGGTTCTTAGTCATATAATCCACGCACCTGCCCAACCTCTCCTCCCCAGGTGATAACTTCCTTTCCCAGAGGGAACAGTGGCTCCAAGGATAATGACAACAACCCAGCCCAGCATTGCCTAGTTCCCGTGCATTATGCACATGTATTACATACAGCACTCCTGCTCTGTTCACAACTGGGAACCTGGCAGGAAGAAGAGGGCTTGTGTCAGGGCTCCAAGCCAGGCTCCTGGCTCTGCCACACAACCAAACAGAGGCGGGCCAGGGACTACACCTCATTCTAAACAGAAAGAAATTAGCCAGTAAATAGAAAGTCTCATATTCTTGGGAGAAAAGCAATGCCATTTTATTGGCAGAAGGAAGGGAGGAAAGACCGAAATTCAAATCTGTAAGTGTAGCACCAACATATGTAAAAGAATCAACAACTAAGGACTAGAAAACTTCCTTAGACACAGTCAATAATTTTGTTTTCTGACTGTAATGAGTCAAAGCCTACGTTTACAGAAGAACATTTAAATATACATTTCTATCACTGTTGTCTGTCACTCAGAAAAATCATAAAGACTCATAGCAGAGCAAGTCATTTCCACAGACAAGCCACAGACCTCAAAACAACAAGAAAGAACACTGTATGGGGAACATATTTGCAAATGTTATCACTGATAAAGATTTAATCTCCAACATCTACAGCCAACTTATACAACTTAATAAAAGGAAGATAAATGACCCAATAAAAAAATGGGCAACGGACCAAAATAGAACCTTTTCAAAAGATGACAGAAGGAAAGCCAAGAGACACATGAAAACACGCTCGAAGTCACTATTATCCGTGAGATGCAAATCAAAATAACAATGCGATACCATCTCACATCTGTCAGAATGGCAATCATCAACAAATGAACAAACGACAAGTGTTGGCGAGGATGTGAAGAAAAAGGAACCTTTGTGCACTGCTGGTGGGAATGCAGACTGGTGCAGCCACTGTGGAGAACAGTATGGAGTTTCCTCAAAAAACTAAAAAGGAAACTCCCAATTGACCCAGCAATCCCACTCTTAGGAATATATCTTAAGAAACTAGAAACACCAATCAGAAAGGATTTATGCACCCCTATGTTCATAGTAGCACAATTTACAATAGCTACAATTTGGAAACAGCCTAGGTGCCCGTCAGCAGATGAGTGGATCAGAAAACGATGGCACATCTATACAATGGAATTCTATGCTGCAATGAAAAAGAAGGAATTCTTACTGTTTGCAGCAACCTGGATGGAACTGGAGAGCATTATGCTAAATGAAATAAGCCAGTCAGTGAAGGAGAAACACCACATGATCTCACTCATTTGTGGATAACAAAGAACATTATAAAATGATGAACAAAAAGATAGATATAGAGGCAGTGAAGCATCAAGCAGACTGTTAAATTACAGCAAGAAGGTTAGGGAGAGGTGGGGCAGATAAGAGATCAACCAAAGGACTTGTATGCATGCATATAAGCATAACCAATGAACACAAGACACTGGGGGGTTAGGGTATTCCTGGGAGGTGGGAGGCAATGGGAAGATATGTATACATGTAATACATTGAAAAAAAAAAAAAAGGCACAAACCTGAACTGATGCTAACATGACTCTGAGGTCATGACTCTACATGATTAATAATCCAGTTAATGACCTCAATAACAACCTCCAAAGTCATGTCACTTAGCATACAGTGTGGATGACAGAATAGGAATTAAAATAACTGAAAGATTTTGGGTCAAAATGACCAAGATGCTAAAATAAAAAATAAACTTAAAGTTTGCTGACTGGAATTCAAATATGCAATAACCTCAGTACCAGGAATAGGGAAACAGCACTTAGCTAAGAAGAAGACCAAAGTTAAAGTAATCCTTGATAAAATTATTTGAATGCTGACATATCTGTTTCTTTATTAATAAAATAAAAGGCTTTGATGGAAAGATATCTAAAGTCCATTCCTTCTCAAAACCCTATGAAAAATTTAATGTTTATTATTTTTCTTAAAGTCCTAGTTCTATAAATTAGTTCTTCTATTTGGATTATTTCCTTAAATGAAAATGAAAACTTTATGCAGTGGAGTAGTTCTTTTTTAAAAGAAATCCACATTCTAGCTATAATTTTGAGTACTTACTATTTGCAACACCCTGTACTGGGAGTTTTTTAGAAATTTTATTTAATCTTCACAGCATTAATGACTTCTTTTTTTTTCAAATATTTATCAGCTGCCTAGTATGTGCCAGGTAGTGAGGACAAACCAGGGAATAAATCACTCTTTAAAGTAGATTTATTATTCCCTTTTAGGTAAACAAACTGCAGCTTGGAGAGATTGAGAAATCTGCCTAAAGCACCACAGCTAGGAAGCCATGCAATTAAAATCAAAGCTGAGTCTGTGTCACAGCTGTTATACCAGGAGAACTACAACCTGCTCTTGATCATGAACCAAGATAATTAACTATTGGCTTTAGGTAGCCCACAAGGGGGCAGCAAGTCTTCTGACTGAGAACCAATGGGCTGGATTATAAAACCCTCAGATTGAAAAATTAACATTTAAGCCCTTGCTGGTTTTGGCTCAGTGAGTGGATGGAGCATTGGCCTGTGGACAGTTGCAGGCTCCTCCCCGGGCCTGGGTTCTGGCCAGGGTGCATGCAAGAGGCAACCAATTGATGTGTTTCTCTCACATTGATGTTTCTCTTTTATTCTCTCTAAAAAAAAATCAATGGAAAAATATACTCAGGTGAGAATTAACCAAAGAGAAAAAAGAGCATCTGCAGATGACAACTGTGGGAGCAGTTTTGTGGGGGAAGGTAGTACAACCCAGAACAATGTCAATCAATGTGGAGAGTCAAGGCAGAACCAGCCTCTGGGGTAAGGAGCCCCGACCATGGGACAGTTGGCATGGTGACACTGGGGTTGAACCTCACTGGCAGCAAGTTGGAGGGGGGCTTCCTCCCACACCTGGGTCATCAACAATCAAGTACCAATTACAACAGGGGAACCCAATCAAAGCACATAAGGGGACAATCCTAGAGCATCCACCTCAGGAAAATGAAGAGTCTGTACAACTTGACCCCTCTACATTAGGCCATCCCACGGGGAGGTATAGCAGCCTTTTTTAATATATAGAAGCAAATACAGAGAGACATAAAATGGGGAGACAAAGAAACAGCTCCTAAATAAGAGAAAAGAAGGACTCCAGAAAAAGAACTGAGATGGAAGCAAGCAACCTATCATAGAGTTCAAAGCAATGATCATAAAGGTGCTTAAGGAACTTATTGCAAATTACAACACATGAGAAGGGAAATAGAGGCCGTTAACAGGAACCAGACAGAAACGCACACTTGAAGGAATTAAAAGTAGAACTGGATAAAGCAGAGGACCAAAGCAAGTGATTTTAAAGACAAGGTAGAAATAAATACCCAATTAGAGCAGCAAATAGAAAAAAAAATTAAAAAGCAGGAAGGTAGCTTAAGAGAGCTCTGGGACAACATGAAATGCAACAATACTCGTATTATAAGAATACCAGAAAGGGAAGAAGGTGAGCAAGGAACTGATAATTTGTTTAAAGAAATAGTGACAGAAAACTTGCCCAACCTGATGAAGTAAACTGCCACACATGTTCATAAGGCACAGAAAATCCCATTCAAAATGAACCCAAAAAAGCTCACACCTAGACACATACTTAAAATGGCAAATATTAAAGACAAAGAAAGAAACTTAAAGGCAGCATGAGAAGCAGAAAATTACCTACAAAGAAGCTCCCATTAAAATATTAGTTGACTTTTTAATGGAAACATTTCAGGCCAGAGGGAGTGAAATGAAGTACTCAAAGTAATGAAAAGCAAGGGGTAAATCTAAGACTACTGTATTCAGCAGTGGTATCATTTAAAATGAAGGTGAAATAAAAAGCTTTCCAGACAAAAAAAAGGTTAAAGGAATACATTAACACCAAACCAGCAATGCAAGAAATGTTAAAGGGACTGCTTTAAGAAAAAGGAAGGGAGAGCGAGGATCATAGGCATAAAGAAAACAAAATTGGCAATAAATAAATACCTATCAATAATAAACTTACGCCGAAACCGGTTTGGCTTCAGTGCATAGAGCGTCAGCCTGTGGACTGAGGGGTCCCAGGTTCGATTCCAGTCAAGGGCATGTGCCTCGGTTGCGGGCGCATCCCCAGTAAGGGGTGTGCAGGAGGCAGCTGATCGATGTCTCTCTCATATTGATGTTTCTAACTCTCTATCCCTCTCCCTTCCTCCTTGAAAAAATCAATAAAATATATTAAGAAAAAAACCCTACATTTCACTCTCTGAGCTTTAAAAAAAAACACACAAAAAAACCCCAAAACTTAAATGAAATATATGCTCCAATCAAGACTCAGGGTGACTGAATAGATAAGAAGACATGACCCATATACATGCTGTCTATGAGAACCATCTCAGAACAAAAGATACACAGAGACAAAATGAATGGATGGACAAAAATATTCCATGCAAATGGAAAGGAAAAAAAGCTGGAGTAGCAATACTCATGTCAGACAAAACAAACTTTAAAACAAAGGCCATAACAAGAGACAAAGGCCACTACATAATACTAAAGGGAAGGATTAAACAAAATAGAACCCTTGTACATATATATACACTCAACACAGAAGCATAGAAGGACATTAAAGAACTCTTGATGGATTGACACAATAGTCATAGTGGGGACTTTAATATACCACTGAGTTCACTGGATACATCTTTCAGACAAAAAAGTAACAAAGTCCTTAAATGACATGCCAGATCAGATGGATCTAACTGACATTTACAGAACATTTCACCCCAAAGCAACAGAATACACATTCTTCTCAAGTGCACATGGAACATTCTTAAAGACGGCACAAAACAAGTTTATACAAATTCAAGAAGATTAATAAAATACCAAGCATCTTCTCAGATCACAATGGCATAAAATTAGAAATCAACTACAATTTAAAAAAAAAATTAAAAAACACTCAAATACATGTAGGATAACTAGCATGTTATTAAACAATGAATGGGTTACCAATGAGATCAAGCAAGAAATTAAAAACTTCCTGGAATCAAATGAAAGTAAACACACAACCACCCCCAAACCTATGGGACACAGTGAAAGTTGTCCTGAGAGGGAAGTTCACAGCATTACAGGCCTCCCTCTAGAAATAAGAAAAAGGACTAATAAACTAACCCTAAAACTAAGTAAATTAAAAAGAGAACAGCAAGAAAAGCCCAGAGGAAGTAGAAGAAAGGCAATAATAAAGATTAGAGCAGAAATAAATGACATAGACAAAAAACAAAACAAAAACTAAACCCACAAAATCAGTACAAAAGAACAACAGATCCAAGAGCTAGTTTTTTGAAAAGATAAACAAGCTTGATGAACTTTTAGCCAGACTCATCAAGAAACAAATTCAGAGGAACCAAATAAGTAAAATCAGGGTGAAAAGAGGTGATATAATAATGGACACCACAGAGATAAAGGATTGTAAGCAAATACTATGAACAACTATATGCCAACAATCTGGGTGAAATGGATAAATTCCTAGAAACATACAATCTTCCTAAATTCAAACAGGAAGAATGATAAAACCTGAGTAGGCTAATAACAACCAAAGAAATTAAAGCAATAATTTAAAAACTTTCAGCAAACAAAAACCTAGACGAGGTGGGTTTACAGGTGAATTTTACAAAACATTCAAAGAAGAACTAACACCAACCCTCCTCAAACTATTCCAAAAACTTGAAGAGGAAGAAACATTTCCAAGTTCTTTCTATGAAGCCAGCATTACCGTAATCCCAAAACCAGAAGAAAACACTACAAAGAAAGAGAATTACAGGCCAATATCTCTGATGAACACAGATTCTAAAATCCTCAACAAAATATTAGCAAATTAAACCCAGCAAAATATTACAAAGATCATACGTCATGACCAAGTGGGGTTTAGTCTAGGGATGCAAGGCTGGTATAATATTTGCAAATCAATAAATGTGATACAACACATAAACAAACTGAAAGATAAAAACCACATGATTATATCAATACCAGTAGCTGAAGAAAAAGCATTTGACAAAACACAGCACCCTTTTTTGATAAAAACTCTCAGTGAAGTGGGAATAAAGGGATCATACTTCAATAGAATAAAGGCTATATATGACAAATCTACAGCCAATATAATACTCAGTGGCAAAAATTAAAAGCGTTTTCCTTAAGAATAGGAACAAGACAAGAATGCCTGCTTTCACCACTATTATTCAACACGGTCCTGGAAGTCCTAGCAACAGTGATCAGATAGGAAGAACTATAGACATACAAATTGGAAAAGAAATAAAACTGTCCATATTAGCAGGTGACATGATATTGTACATAGGAAACCCTAAAGATTCTATCAAAAAACTACTAGATTTAATAAATAAAATTGGCAAAGTAGCAGGATGCAAAATTAACACCCAGAAATCTATGGCCTTATACACCAATAATGAACTCACAGAAAGAGAAACTTAAAACAAAACAAAACACTTACTGTTGCAACAAAAAAACTAAGATATCTAGGAATAAACTTCACTAAGAAGGTAAAAGTCCTGTATTCAGAAAATGACAGGATGCTGAAAAAAAGAGATAGAGGAAGACATAAGCAAATGGAAGAATATACTGTCTTCATGGTTTGGTAGAATCAACATCATTAAAATGTCCATATTATCCAAAGAAGCAACCTATAGATTCAATGCAATCCCCATTAAATACCAACAGCATATTTCACAGACCTAGAACAAACTCACCAAAATTTTATATGGAATAAAAAAGCCCCGGAATAGCTGCAGCAATCTTAAGAACACTGGAGGAATCACAATACCAGATATCAATCTATATTACAAAGTCATTGTTCTCAAAACTGCCTTGTACTGGAACAAGAATAGATATATAGACCAATAGAACAAAACAGAAAACCCAGAAATCGACCTGAGCCATTACACTCAATTAATATTTGACAAAGGAGGCAAGACATTTATCTCTTCAATAAATGGTGTTGGGAAAACTGGACAGATACATCCAAATAAAGGAAAATAAATTACCAACTTACACCATAAACAAAAATAAACTGAAAATGGCTAAAGACTTAAACCTAAGAGGGAAACCATAAAAATCTTAGAAGAAACCATAGGCAGCAAATACCAGATATATGTTGTAGCAATATCTTTACCAATACATCTCCTAGGACAATGGAAACTAAGAAGAAAATAAACAAATGGGACTACATCAAAATAAAAAGCTTCAGCACAGCAAAAGAAAGCATCAACAAAACAACAAGAGAGCCCACTGCATGGGAGAACATATTTGCCAATGATACATCCAATAAGGGTTTAATCTCCAAAATTTATAAGGAAGTCATACAACTTAACAAAAGGAAGATAAACAATTCAATCAAAATATGGGCAAAAGACCTAAATAGATACTTTGACAGTGGACATACCAAAGGATAAGAGACAATTGAAAACATGCTCAAAGTCACTAATCACCATAGAGATGCAAATTAAAATGACAACGAGTCTGAATGGCTATCATCAACAAATCAACAAATGACAAGTGATGGGGAAGATGCAGAGAAAAAGGAAGCCTTGTGCACTGCTGCTGGGGATGCAGACTGATGCAGCCATGTAGAAAACAGTATGGAGTTTCCTCAAACAATTAAAAATGGAACTTCCATTTGAACCAGTAATCCCACATCTAGGAAGATATTCCAAGAGATCAGAAAGACCAATCAGAAAGGATACATGCAGAGAGAATCCAAGATGGCGGCATAGGTAAACACCTACACTGCTGCCACGCACAACAATTTCAAAACTACAACTAAAAGACAGAATGGACATCATCCAGAACCACAGGAAAGCTGGCTGAGTGTAAGTTCTACGGCTAGAAGGAAAGAGAGGGACTCATAGAAACCCACAGGAGCTGCAAAAAGCTGAGGTACGGAGATGCGCGCATTGAGAGAGCGGGTGCCGGAGTACCTGGCTGGATTTCTCTGGCAGGAGGGAAACGGAGACTCCCAATGGCATTGAACCCCTTATCTTACAACACTAAACCCCGGATCCAGCCGAAACTCATACGGGAGGAGTTTGGACTGTGAAAAGAGAGAGGTGCACAGAAATTTAGGGGAGTCGCAAAGGATCAGAGGTCTGGTAGTGCGCATGGCACTGCGCATAGGACAGATTGCTGATTGTGCCGCTGGCTTTCGCGAGTGGGCGGGAGATGGACTCTCCTAACTGTGCCACTTCTGACTCCACTAACCTCTGATTCGGGCGAAACCCTGGGGACCTATACTCGTGTGGTCCTGGTGCGCAAGGGAGCTGGAAAGGCAGTGATCTAGAGGCACTGCGGGCGTGCGCACCAAGGACCACCCCAGCGATTACCCAGTCACGTGAGACTCAGGGGCCCTGGAGGGCAAGGCCAACTGGAAGTCAAGGCAGTCCCTTAAGCCCTGAGACTCCACCCATCCCAAGCTCAACAGAGGTTTCTTTGGTTTTGCAAGTATGATATCATAAGGCTGAATCCAACACAGAAGTTCCCCTGGCATAGTGAAAATGCCAAGACAAGGGACGGGATCACAAACAAAAGAAATGGAGGAAAAAAAAAACGACTGGATATAGAGTTCAAAATCACACTTATAAGGTTTTTCAAGAATATGCTAGAAAAGATGGATAAATTTATCAAGTCCCAAGAGGAGATGCAAAAGGACCAACTTGAGATGCAAAAGATCCATCTAGAGATGATGGATAAATTTAGCGAGTCCCAAGAAGAGATGAAAAAGGACTAACTAGAGACACTGACTGAAATAAAAAATATTATACAGAGTCCTAACAGCAGACTAAAGGAAAAAAGGATCAAGTCAAAAATTTAAAATATAAAGAAGCAGAAAACACTCAACTGGAAAAGCAAGAAGAGAAAAGATCCAAAAATGTGAAGATAATGTAAGGAGCCTCTGGGACAGCTTCAAGCGTACCAACATCAGAATTGTGGGGGTGCCAGAAGAAGAGAGACAGCAAGATACTGAAAACCTATTTAAAGAAATAATGACTGAAACCTTCCCACATCTGGTAAAAGAAATAGACTTACAAATCCAGGAAGCACACAGAACCCTATATAAAAGGAATCCAAAGAAGACCACACCAAGACACATCATAATTAAAATACCAAGAGCAAAAGACAAAGAGAATATTAAAAGCGGCAAGAGAAAAACAGTTCATTACCTACAAGGGAGCATCCATACAACTGTCAGCTGATTTCTCAACAGAAACGATGCAGGCCAGATGGGAGTGGCAAGAAATATTCAACGTGATGAATAGCAAGAACCTACAATCAAGAATACTCTATCCAGCAAAGCTATCATTCAGAACTGAAGGGCAGATAAAGAAGGAGTTCATCAACTCCAAACCAATATTATATGAAATGCTGAAAGGTACTCTTTTAGAAGAGGAAGAAGAAAAAGGTAAAAGCCAAAAAATTATGAACAACAAATACATATCTATCAACAAGTGAATCTAAAAATTAAGTGAATTAACAATTTGATCAACAGAATGAACTGGTGAATATAATAGAATCAGGAGCACAGAAAGGGAGTGGACTGATCATTCTCAGGGGGAAAGGGGTGAGTGGTGTACAGGGAGAGACTGGACAAAAATCATACACCTAATAGATGAGATCAATGGGAGGGAGGTAAGGGCAGAAAGAGGGGTGGGAGCTGGGTGGAGGGGTGCTATGGAAGGGAAAAAAGAGAAACAAATGTAATAATTTGAATAATAAATAATTAAAAAAAAATAAACCTAAAAAACAACCAATAAAATATATAAAAAAAGAAAAAAAAGAAAAGAAAGGATACATGCACCCCTTTGTTCATAGCAGCACCATTTAGAGTAGCTAAGATTTGGAAACAGCATAAGTGCCCATCAACAGACAAGTGGATTAAAAAAATGTGGTACATTTATACAATGTAATACTATGATGCTGTAAAACAAAAACAAAAACAAAAACAAAACCTCTATTTGCAACAACATGAAAGGACCTGAGAGCATTATGCTAAGAGCAATAAGCCAGACAGAGAAAGGTAAATATCACATGAGCTCAACTCATTTGTGGAATATAAATATCAACATAAACTAATGAACTAAAATAGATCCAGAGACACAGAAGGATCCATTCAAGCCAGGGAGGGAAGGCAGAGGTATGAGATCAACCAAAGGACTTGTATGTATGCATATAAGTATAACCAAAAGACACAGACAGTAAGGGGCGGGGACATGTGCTGGGGAGTGGAAGCAGTGGGGGAAGAGGTCAATTTGGGAAAAAGAAAACATGTAATACTTTCAATAAAAAATAATTTAAATTAAAAGGAAAAATAAAACACCAAGTTGATTTCTATAAACTAACAGATTAAACTGCACATGTCAGGTGAAGGGTGAGTGTCCGATACCTTCCTCATCTTCCCACTCCAGATCCAAGGATATGCTGTCATCATTTCCACTTGTTGATTTGGTTTTGGTCATTAAGTCACAACTGCTTTCTGTATTTGGTGTCAAAACGGAGGCATCTGACGAGAGTCCTGGAATATACACAAATATAGTTAAGTGTTGTACTCATTACCACATCCACTTATTCTACAGGAATTTCTCTCCCCAAACACTTCTATGGCTTATATTGTTACAGAAACAAGGATAAACCATTACATCTGTAAGCTTGTTTAGAATAACATACAGCCCTCCTCCCCTTTTCTTTTTGTTTCCGCTATCTAGCAGCACAGGAAATATGCACATGTAAATGAATTATAAACTTTTCAAATATAATGAAGTCTACATATTATTCTATATAATGAAGAGCTAATATGCAATAGTCATCACGCCCTCATGTAGTCACACCCACAACGCCATCATGCTGATCAGACACTCAACACTGGAGAGAGAGGAATGGGGACCAGCCAGGCTGTGATACAGGAGAGGGACAAGCTGCCCCGTGGTCCTGGGCACCAATGGCTGCACCTGCACCTGTGGACTGGGAGAGGGCCAAGTCGCCTGCTCCACTGTCCCTGGTGCCAGCGCCTGCAGCCTTGGAGAGGGACAAGCCTCCTGTCCAGGGTCCCGGGTGCCTGCAGCTGTAGCCCAGGCAAAGCCGTTTGCCTTTGGTACCCTTTGGCTGCAGCCAGCCCAGGCGAAACTGACCCCGGTCCCAGGTGCCCACAACCCGCTGGGAGGATGAATCCTGGGTCCCAGGTGCGTGGTGAGGCAGAGGCAGTTAGGGGCAATCAGGCAGGCAGGCAGAGGTGGTTAGGGGCGATCAGGCAGTTAGGCAAGTGGTAGGAGCTAGCAGTCCTGGATTGTGAGAGGCAGTCACACATCCCTCAAGGGGTTCCAGATTAGAGACAGTGCAGGGCGGGCTGAAGCATCCCCCCACCCCCGTTGCACGAATTTCATGTTCTGGGCCTCTAGTTGATAAAAATACATTACAAAGGGGGGCAAAAACAAATGAAAAGATAAAAATGACAAAGCAAGTGAAAAAGGTGGCCTGTATTTAAGATGGACACTCCCATGCTGCCGTTCCTGAGAGTGTCCCTTTGCAACACGGAGAACAGCCTTTCCCTCAGGAATACTCTGAGTTACAGCTCCCTACCTCTTTTCTCTTCCTGGGGGAGGCTGGGGTCAGAGTAGAACTACAACATGAGTACCTAACTCTCCATAGAAGTCTGCAGAAACGGCCTGAGACTACTTTCCCCAACTCCTGTTGTGTATTAAGGACTTGCAATGACCATCTGGGCAATAGAACTAAAGGTGGGAGTTCACCAAAACAGAGCTGGGATCTCCAACTATCACCTGCTTGATGTGCAAAGGAGATGTAAAACGAACATAGAATGCCTTAAAGACTTACTACTACTTTGAAAAACTTCATACTGTGACTTTATATTTCGCAAACAAGATTCGAAGTCATCTTCTGGTCCTGAGCTGTAAGGAAGTGAAACAATTGTTGTATATATTCATAGTTGTTGGAACATAATGCATGTTTAAATTAATGATGACATTTTGGCTTGACAGTCTGTTCCACACAAACTCATAATTACTGCTCCATTAGATTAACAATGAAAACATTGATTTTTCTTAATGTTAGCAATGAATTGAAACTAAGATTTTGGCTAATTCTGATGTCACATCTCCAAGTTTAGCCATAATTCCCACTTCACAATATATAATAATGCAGCATGGGAAAGGCTCTCAGAATGAATAAGAAACACTCTTCCAAAAATGATCAGATTGTAAGAGCGGAGGGATTCAGGGGAGACATAAACAACAGGCATAAATGGCTTATCCAAAGGCATTCAGTGTGTTGTGGCATCATTTCTATACAGAAGATGTGGCCACTCTTATCTTAAAACTGCCATAGAACCCATTTGAAGAAGTGATCACTTTTCAACATAAAGCAATGTCCTTGGCATTCTTGCAAGAGCGTGTCTTTGACAAGCACTCATCTCTGGGTACAGGCAGGTGAGTATGTCCACAGACACGCAGTGCCAATAATGCTTTCTACCCGAGCAGTGCGCTGGCTGTACCTGTGGCATGTGGCTCCACTGGAGGGGCAGCATCCAGGACCGGTGCCCAGCCTCTCCTGCTTGGAAACACGAAGCGGAACAAAGTCACTGCCGCACAAGCAGAGCGTTAAGACCAGTCATGCGATGCCAAGATGCGCTTTTTTGTAGTTTGTAAAAAAAAAAAACAACACACAGAAACTTAGGAAGTTATTCTATTGAAGTCTTTCCCCTTAAATTCACCACTATTACTTCTATATTCTCATATTTATGGTTAGAATGTCTCTCAATTTATTTATCAATGTATAATCTTTAATAGTTTTTAAAAAGATATATCCTTAACAGTCTTTCACACTTGAGGAATTCTAGTGCTGGGAAGGCTGAGGCGCAGGATGGCCAATGCAGACAGTGCAGGAAACTGTTCTGGGGTAGAAGCAGCCCGAGAAGACCTGGCAGATTGTGCTCTGACAGTAAATAGCTGTGTGTCCCTGGAAGTCCCTGACTTCCTGTTTGTTCATCTATAAATGACAGAGGCTGTAATACCCCACCAAACTCCCAGGACTGCCATGAAGACCAGATGCACCCTCGTGCACCTGTATCTTTCTGAGTGGGTGTGTGCTGTGTAGGCTGTGGAGTCTGTGACATGTTCCTATTGAATGTCCAGTATGGGAAGAGAAATCTCAGCTGCTGCATACACAATGCTTTCTGTTTTTAAAAGGTAAGGGGATAAGAATTACAGTAAAAAGAGTTGCCTATATTATAACCAGAAAAATACTTTTATTTCTTAGTAGAGGGTGAGTTAATTTTTAAACTTTCCCTTCTGACCTAATTATTCCGCTAAAACACACATGTGTGAGTGAGATAAAAGACACAGGTCACACAAAAACGCCACAGTCCTTGAGGGGCACGATACTTCGGCTTCTGAGCTACAGTTATTGTCTGTGACGTGACCTCTGCCCTGGTTGTGAGCACAACAGAGTGCCAACCAGGCAAAGCATGTGGGAGTTACTGAGCAGGATGCTGGCCGAATCTGCTGAGCTGACCTTAGGCTCTGCCGTCCATGAGCTGTAGAATCCCAGCCAATACCTCCACTTCCTCTGCTATAAAATGCGACTCAACATATAACAACATACGACCTAACATCTCAATTATTGGGAGGATTGAACAGGTAAGACTTGTGATTTAATGAGGACAGTTCTGGACACTCAGCCAGGCTTCATGAATGCTATTGTCAGAGTTCTGGGCATTATAACGCCTTACACCAAGCATGACAAATTCGCAGACCACATGCTTTGTTTATTTGGTCCGTGTTAGCCTCTGAGTTTGACATGCTTGCCGAACACCATGAGCACCGGTAAGGTCTGGCAAATCTCTTGTCTTCTCTAATAACATGCTAAAGATTTCCCAAGGCTCAAACTCCCAATCTTCCAAAGACACAAGAATGAAGATGAGAAATATACACTATCCCTGGGGGGCAAAACTACCCGGCTTACCTGATCTAGGAAGGATAAAAAATTCTAGCAACTCAAGGCCTTGTTTAAAAAAAAAACAAAAAAAAAAAACCCGACAAAATTAAACTTAAAAAGGCTAGTTTTGCCCTATTTCTGTCTAAGAGTATATTTTTTTTCCAAAAAAATACTGGATTTTAGAAAACTAAAGCTGATCTTTGGGATAAACAAGAGCTAGAGCCTGCGACCCTAAGGCAAATAGCATTCAGCATCAAGCCTATCACTGGATGCCATTTCTACTACCTGTTAACTAATTTGCCTTAAATCCCTAGAAATATAGGCAGGAGTACATTTATTACACAGAAGCCCCAACTGTCAGGGACAGAAGAGCTCGGCTACGGCCAGTCAGAGAGAAGCAGGACAAGAGCAGCCCTAATGTGGGGGTCCCTCACCTCCAAGAGCTTTCGCTGCTTTGCTGCCCTGGCTGCTTCGCGCTGGGCAGCGTATACAGCCTCCTCTTCTAGTCTTAGCTTCTCTTCTTGTAAGGCTAACTGTGCATGAACAAAACATAAGGATTAACAGAATCAGAACCTAACTGCTCTGAAAACAAAATGCTTCTAGTCATAAAATAAAAACATTGATTCCTTCAAAGCATGGCAGAACTCAAACTTTTGTGATTTCTCATTTCAATTTCTCCTTTTATAAAATAAAATAACCCAAAAGAAGCCAATCATATTACAGAATTCTCTAGAAGCTGAAATTATGCAGTAGCAGCATGTAATTTGCATAAACATAGAACTGCTTCTTCCTCAGAATTCTCATCAACAGTCCACTGCCTATTGGCCCTGACAGGGATAAGGGTTTGGCCCGAGGCCAGGCCTCTGGAGCAGGAGCTCTGCCTCCCAGGCCTCTCCTGATGATCACACCACAGTGCTCACATCTCCCTCCCACCATTCCCAACAGTACACTAACTGCCCTAGTGATGATCTACTGCACTTCAAATAAAGCTTAAGCATCATATTTCAACACAATTTTTTTCTTTAGAGCTAATATTCTCTATTATAGATTACCTATTGTAATTACAGGCCATTCTGTGAATACATTAAAATACAACACTTATGACTGTCATAAGCAATTGATTCACTAAGAACAAATAATCTGAGACAAACAAAAAGACTTTTCAGAAACCACTCTTATTGTGAAACAGTCAATTTTAAAAGTTTGTTTTAAACACAGGGGTGCATGTGTCCTATCGGAGTCCCTACTTATGAATTAGGATATTATCTTTAGGAGCATGTATTCTCTTCATTGTTGGCTGCATATGGTTGCTGATAAATTAAACCAAACTGAAATAAATTATAATGGGCTGATAATTTTTAACTTTTAAATAATTTCATTGGATAAATCTAAATATAGGGCCAAAGATTTTGTATTCAATATATTAGTCAATGACAATTTTCCCCTATTAAAAGACCCTTTATAATATATATGAAAGCAATATAAGACTACTTACCTCTTTTTTAATTTTCATATCAAGATCTTTCTGTTTCTCAGCAATAGAATCATAATGCCTCTCTCTTAGGTCAATGATTTCCTCCTCAGTAAGAGGTCTACACAGAAAAATGAGGGAGAAAAAGAAAGAAAACGTCTGATAACTCTGAGTCCAAATAAAATGCTCAAAAACGGAAATTCTGAAATTTACTATCAAAGTGAATTAATGCAATTTGATGCTATAACTTGTGTTAAAGAGCATATGTCCTAACACATGCCATGTGTGGTGGAAGCTGAGGAAGATGGTACATTATCAGAGTGCTTTGAACTACAACCACCTGGGAAGAAATGTGACCTCCATGGCCTTCACTCTAGCTCTGCTCCAGCCCCAGCCCTCACTGTGCTTCACACAGCACCCCTCACTGCTGTCTGATCAGGTCCTGGCCAAGGTCACTTTTAGCCAGTGTGGGACGTGGGTCTGAGGTGCTTTCTCACCAGCATTCCCCGCCTGCATCTTCACGCCTCCCTCCCTGGCCTCCACCCACCACCTTGCACTCTCACAGAGGCTGAAAGCTGCAAAGAAAGTTGAGCATGCCTGATCTCGGGACCTGTCGACTCTCACTTACATGCATCACCTGCCTCCTGTCCACGCTGGCCATGAACATCTCCACACAATCTCTGAGCTTCTCATCCAAACGCCTTCCTCTTCACAGTCAGCCTCACACAACTGGGAAACAAGGGAGCCACTGCTCCCTCCATGTCCTGCTGCTCTCCCTTCACCTGCATCATCCCACCCTGTCCCAGGCCACGCTGCCCTCACTCTTGACTTGCACAAAGGCTGCCCAGAACTGCATGGCAAGCCCATCACCTCAGCCTGCTGCTTGTTTCCACCTTTGCCACCTGACAGGAGGGAGGAAAGAAGGCAAACCCTTCCTCTCACCCAGACTCATTGCAATAGCTCCTCCTCTTCTCATCCATTTCAGCCCAAATCCCAGAGAGTAAATGTAGTCAGGACAGCAGCCAGCACTCAGCATGTAGCAGTTGCTCTACACACATGAACTGTGTTCACCCTCACAGCAACCCTCTACGGTAGATAGAGATCTCACGGCAGAGGGAGACAAGGTAGAATCACAGGTTGTAGCCAAGCTGGGACCTGAGCCCTGCAGGCCATCTCCTTGTTCTGGCTGCTGGGATGCTTACTCTCATTTTCCCATCAGTCACTAGTCTCCCCTGCTCCCACAGCTCCAGGGAGTACTAGTGTCCCTGCCTTCCCTCAGCCCGTCTCTCTCTCCACCCAGGGCTCCCCCCTTCAGGGTCTTCTCACATCCACTACTCAGCCCACCCTCCTCGTCCCTGCACCTCTGGCAGGTGATGCCAATGCCAAGACTTATCACAATCCCAGCCAGCCCAACAGGTGAAATCTCTCACTTCTTTTCCTCTACCAGGGCGTGTGCATTTGTTTGTTTGTTTTTAAGTCTAACTTATAGAAAAAATACAAATTTTAAGTGTTCAGTGGTTTGTGACAACAGTGTATACTCTGTAGCCAACACCAGGAACAGAACCTTCCCATCACCACCAGGTTGCCTCGCACCTCTTTCCAGTCAGTTCTCATGATTGCCCTTCAGTTTCTCCTCGTGGAAAATACCCCCTTGGGAGAGCCACCACTAGTCACCCTTCAAGGATGAGCCCAGGTGCGCCTCCTTACAGACGCATCCCGAACTTGCTTCCCTTCCTCATGATGGAAAAAGGGCCTTTCCTCTAGACCTCCTTGAATGCTCTACAACTGCTTGAATGCTCTACAGCAGCTCTTCCTGCCTCATATTGAAGTTAGCCTTCTTCCTTCTGACGTAGAGAACGTGTCTGACTCTTTAATCTGGCACCTACCACAGTGGCCGGCCATAGGACAGTGCTTAATAAGTGTTAGCTAAACTACACAAGGTAAAGGAATACACAGTCATATTTAAATATTCTCTTGATGTTAGGAACTCTTGAATTAGTTCAAAGACAGATGGCTCTTTCCAAGTGCTTAGCTCAAGTAATTTTAAATAAATTAGATTTTTAAAACTGTAATTAGTAAAAGAAGCTTTAGAACATCATAAATAAAAGGATACAGTTTAAAAAATTAGAGAAAATGTAAATAGTTTTTAAAAAACAAATACATAACAACTTAGGTTCAACAAGAAAGCACCTAGCACTTATGTGTATTACATTAATGTCCACAGCCATCCTTCGTGATGGGTGTTATTTGCTTGAATCTTGTAGGAGAAAAGCCAGGTCTGAGAGGGAAGCAGCTCAGAGCAAACAGATGACAGCCTAGCCCTCAGAGCTTCTGCAACACAAACCTAAGTTCCCGAGAAAACCCAGCCCTTACCTGTGACTGCTTCCTGGGCTGTCCCCCTGTACAAAAAATTAACAATTAAAATGCTTCATTAGCTTAATTCTATTTCAGACAAGCCAATAAAAACTTTATTTAATCAAAATATTCCACTTATCTTTTTTATCATAGTGAACAAGTTTAATTATTTAAGAGCTTTAAAATTTTACTATTTTACAAAGGCAAAAATTCAGTTTAATAACCTAGCTTAATTATATAACAACAAATTGCTGGACATTTCTTAAAAATTTTCTAACAAATATTTACTCTACATCCATGACTATCTGGATCAGGCTCGGACCAGACATGCTCTCCATGCCTTCATCCCTCATGGACTCTGGGTGTAAACTCACCTCCCAGGTCAAATGCATCAGAAGCCTCTCAACCAGCTAACCCTGCATCTGCAGGGACTCCTAGGCTCATGCAGAACAGCCAACACAGGTGCCCAAGTCCACTCTGGGAGGCAGAGTACAGGGTTCACCCTCTGGTTTTAGCTCTCAGGCTGTGTTCCTTTTATAGCCTTTTTCATGTCATGGTGTTCACACGTCTGTGTCTTATTGGTGATTTCACTGTTTAAAGGAACCTGGGCACAGTGTGAAGTGCTGTGATGTTGCCTCTCCAAGAGAAATACGAGTTAGATTTCTCGTATTTATTTATGCTTTATTCAGGCCGAGCTGCAGTGCTGTTCGAGTCAATGAGCTAATAATATACACTGAGTGGCCAGATTATTATGATCTCTGAAAGCATAATCATCTTGCCACTTAGTGTGTATCCTATATAATAAAAGGCTAATTATGCAAATTGTTCCCTTGACCAGGAGTTCGACCAGGAGGCAGGACAGCGAGCCAACTGCCCATATCTCCTTCCCCCAGCCAGGCTGGCCGGACCCCACTCATGCATGAATTAATGCACCAGGCCTCTAATATATATTAAATATATACACACACATTCTAAATGTCCAGATTATGTGTTCAGAGATAATAATCTGGCCACTCAGTATATCCTATCTCATAAAAGAGTAATACACAAATTGACCATCATTCCAACACACAAGATGGCCAGCAGAGGAGGGTAGTTGGGAGGGACCAGGCATGCAAAGAAGGGCAGTTGTGAGTGATCAGGCCAGCAGGGGAAGGCAGTTGGAGGTGACCAGGCTGGCAGAAGAGAGAAGTTGGGGGCAACTGAGCCTGCAGGGAAAGGCAGTTGGAAGAGACCCAAGCCTGCAAGGGAGGGCAGTTAGGGGTGACCAGACCTGTAGGGAAGGGCAGTTAGGAGTGACCAGGTCTGCAGGGGAGGGCAGTTAGGGGCAAATAGGCTGGCAGGGGAGCAATTAGGTATCAATCAGGCTGGCAGGGGAGTGGTTAGGGGGTGATCAGGCTGGCAGGCAAGCAGTTGGGAGCTGGCAGTCCTGGATTGTGAGAGGGATCCCAGATTGGAGGGTGCAGGCTGGGCCGAGGGAAACACATCCCCATGCACTAATTTTGTGCACTGAGCCTCTAGTATTAAAATAAGGTGTCATGCAGAGACATAAAATAAGGCCTACACAATGATTAACAGATAAAAATGTGGGAGAAGCCTGTGGCACCTAATTCTGTTATATTCTTGAGGAGGGGTGTTCTGGTTCCTGCAAGTTCAGCTCATTTTCACAGAATGAGAATCCACTGTCTTCATTTTCTTCCATAAGATCTGAAATTAGCTATAGCTTGCCCCCACCCCCTCCAAATAAAACCCTAACTAGTTTTAAGACTCATGTATTTATCTTACATAGTTAAACTATTCACATCTGACAGTTACAATATATGGCTAAAGAAGAGCAGAAATAAAATTCTACACAGTCAAACAAATTTAGGAAATAGAACTGTAAAACAGTTCAACTATACCCAAAATAAAATATGATGTGAGAAAAGACTGGTTAGCAAAAACAAAAGCAGCCAAATACAAGTACAAATGGGACCAAAGATGCTTTTGAAGGGCAGTGCAGCCCTGCCAGTGGCTTAGTGACTACTGTCTTTGGATCCTGATGCGCCAAGGCTGCAGGCTCAATGCCTGGTCAGGGCACAAAGAATTACCCAATGGATGCATCAAGAAGTGAACAACAGATATGTCCCCCACTCCTTTCTCTCTTAGAAACATTTTAAAGTGAGTATGATGCTGATTTTAAAAATATACTGAAGGTTGAAGGAACTCGTACATTTAACATTTGTCAGAACTTTAAAAATATCAGGTTAGATGTTGGTATTCACTGTTAAAAACAAACAAACAAACATGGAGATGAAAGTGACCTTTGACAAGGAAAAGAAACTAGGTTCTATGAAACATTCAAATATCAGGAAGAAATTTTACTGGGAAAACAGAAGGTAAGAGCTTCCTAAATGTGTTCTATTCTATGATAATAGTATGTATTGCTATTTATAAAAGGACTTAGAAATATATTTTATGATTTTTTCACACAGAGGAAGGGAAAAGGACTTAGACCAGATTGTTCTGGGAAATGCTGAGGTGAACAGACTTCAGTGATCTCTTTCACAATAGCTCTCCTCAGGATCCTCAACAGCCAGCATGGACTCTGAGACTGGCCTCCATGCACGCCCGGAAAGGCTAGGCTGAGGAATGACTTGAATGTGGTTTTACACATTTTCTTCTTTTCTTAGAAAACAAAACGGACAGCAGGTCAGAGCCTGCAGGCTCTCCTAGCCTCACTCAATTCAGAGGCATGGGGTGGGGGCTGCGGGAGGGTAAGTAATGGGCACAAACTCACACAATTCGTTTAGGGAGGATGAATATCAGCAAATTAAAGCTCTTCTCACTGCACCAGCACACCGGATACAGATACTCCATTTCACTAGCCCGAAAATGTACTTTAAAAAAAAACAGGGTAATGTTTTTGTACTTGGATTGCACCTTAAGTGACTTGAGTTTTAGATGAGATGAAAAGCAAAAAATCAACCAAAAGTAACTGATAGAAAAGATCATAGCAAAAGTCAGAAACAGATTGTAGAATGAACATGTATAAATGTTCCACCCTCAGAAATTCATAAAAACTATAGTTAAAGAATAAGTCTACTCTGGATTGTGAGGAATTTTATCTACCTTTGGCAAGAGGCTGGAAATACCCTTTTTAAAGTTCCTTGAGTTCTAAAGAGTCCTTTTAAAACCTGTGTTATATAGCTGGTTATATAGCTGATATTATAATATGCATAATAAACATATAAAACTGTATAAAAATTAAATTACATATAGTACTAGAAGCCAGTGCACAAAATTTGTGCTCGGGGAGGGGTGTCCTTCAGCCCAGCCTGCTCCCTCTCCAATCTGGGATGCCTTGAGGGATGTCCGACTGCCTGTTTAGGCCCGATCCAGGTATCCCTCTCACAACCCAGGACTGCTGGCTCCCAACTGCTCACCTGCCTGCCTTCCTGATTGTCCCTAACCGCTTCTGCCTGCCAGCCTGATCACACCCTAACCACTCTCCTGCCAACCTGATGCCTACCTGTTCCCCTGCAAGCCTGTTTGCCCCTAACTGCCCTCCCCTGTGGGCCTGGTCACCCCTAACTGCCCTCCCTTGCAGGCCTGGTCCCTGCCAACTGCCCTCCACTGCTAGTCATCTTGTGTCCATATCAGGGCAGGATCTTTTGACCACAGGAGCACAGTCATCTTGTGTGTTGGAGTGATGGTCAACCTGCAATATTATACTTTTATTAAGTAGGATAGAAGCCTGGTGCATGGGTGAGGGCCAGCTGGTTTGCCCTGAAAGGTGTCCTGGATTAGGGTGGGTGTTCCCTTGGCAGGTGAGGGGCCTGTGGTGGTTTGCAGGCTGGCCTCACCTCCCAGCAACCCAAGAGGATGCCCTGGTATCTAGGATTTATTTATCTTCTACAACTGAAACTTTGTAGCCTGGAGTGGAGCCAAGCCTTCTGCTGACACAGCCATTGAAACTGCTGCCTTAAGCAGAGGCCTGGGCCTGCCAGGGTGTGTGGAAAGCTTGGCTTCCTCCATCACTAGGGGCAATCCAAGCCTCCTTCCTGCTCTCTCTGTCGCTATAGCCATCTTGGTTGGGTTAATTTGCATACTTGCTCTGATAGGCTGGTGGGCATGGCTTGTGGGTATAGCAGAGGTATGGTCAATTTGCATATTAGTCTTTTCTTAGATTATATGTTCTACAGTAGGAAATTCTGAATTATTTGCTAATATAAAGTAGTGAAAGATAAAAATAAAGAATAGTAAAAATAAAAATCCTAATTTAAAAGTAAATGATGTAAATGCTATTTAAAAATGAATTAATTGCCCAACCTGTGTCACTGGTTTGATTCCCAGTCAAGGCACATGCCTGGGTTGTGGGCTTGATCCCCAGTAGGGGGCGTTCAGGAGACAGCTAACTGATGTTTCTCTTTCATCATGTTTCTCTCTGCCTTTCTCTTCCTCTCTCTAAAATCAATAAAAACATATTTTTAAAACTTACATTAAAATGAGGGAAAAAACCTGAATTGTTAGAACTAATTAGATGACCAATGAGATTGATATGGACTTTGTATTATTATGGAAATACTTACTTCATCACTTTCTACTAGATTCTCAAACTGAAAGAACAAGAAAGCAAATGTTAGGAGAGATATCTTGTAAGGTAAATACCCCAAAAATAATGATGTCACATTTGTATCTAAAAAGTAATGTAAGATATTTAACTTCCTTTTACACATCAGTTCATTTGATATATATTTAACAGTCCTACAAAATAGCCAAGATAAGCTTTTTCATTTATGACTTTACATTAAAAAAAAACAAGTTTTGTCTCAGTAAGTTTCTACAAAATGAAACTGATAAGCAAAACTTTCATCTGAATTGAATATTTCATACAGATGTTTTAAACCTACACAGCTAGAATTTACACTTAAATTCAGATTAACTTAATGTTATTAGAAAGAAAATTACTAAAAAAACAGGGACTGAAAAGATACCCAAACAAGAATTTCTCTTGTAATGTTTATATCTATTCATCTATTCATTCATGTAAATATTTGCTGAAGATTTACTAGATGGGAGTCATAACTCCCAATACTCTTTCTAGAGATAGAAATGGCTATGTCAAAGTACCTAATGAAAGTCATTACTATTAAAATAATTGTGTTTTAAGTATAAATAACTGATAACCACTTGAAAGAATAAAGATTTTCTTGCTAAAGATCAAGAAAACAATAAAGGCCCAGCCAGCGTAGCTCAGTGGTTGAACATTGACTTATGACCCAGGAGGTCAGTTAGATTCCTGGTCAGGGCACATGCCTGGGTTGTGGCTCGATCCCCAGTGTGGGGTTTGCAGGAGGAGACCATCAGTGATTCTGTCTCATCATTGATGCTTCTTTCTCTACCTTCCTCTCTGAAATCCATAAAAACATAATAATAAAAAAGAAAACCATGAAAGGTTCAGAAAATTCAGGCCTAGAAGATAGTCAAGTACAGTGCTCATAGCTTTCAAGTCAGGCAGTTGGGACTGGAATTTAAATTCTGCCACTTACAGGCTGTGTATGTGAGCCCACTGTCTTCACCTGCCTAAGCCTCTGATTCCCAACTATAAAATGGGATGACTGCCACATGTTAACTATGATTACTAAAAATTATGAGCAATGACACTCAACTACAAGGTAGAGTAGCTGAGTCCATGGTAGATTCCACTATTATTATGTTTTACATACAAAGACAAAGTGACTCAGGGATTCTACTACGGAGTTGTTGAAAATGAACGTGATTTAATTCCAGGCCCTCTGTACAGGGCAGGCCTGCACCTGCTGGCAGCCAACTGCCTTACTGACAAGAGGGCACTTGGCCTTGTGCCATGGAAGAGGGGCCAGTCAGAAAGTAACTACTTTTTGAGTAGAAATGGATCTGCTGTTCACATTTCCCTGCGCACCCCTCTCTCCAAGCAATTCTTTCTTTTTAACCAGCATCAGTAACACCTAAATATACAGTCCACATTAAATTTTAGATCCTGATCTTTCCTCCTTAATTAAAAAACAAAAAGATCCTCCTGAAAGCACTTGTATTCAATCAAATTACTCACTCTACTTACCTCTATTGTTAAATGCTCACCTCTTGAGCATGTTCTAAAATATTTGGATCTGGGAAGAAAGACAGAAAAACTTTAAAATCAAATTTAATCCTAAAACTGAATATAATGGGGTAAAAAATGAACTACCAAATTTATCTAAGAATATAAATAGTTCAGATTTTAAAACTTAAGTTATGAGTTTAATTTTTCCAACTAGGGCCAAATAATGACTTTAATTTTAACCTTTCTTTTCAGTGTATACATGTATCAAATTACCATGATGTACACTTTAAATATATTTTTAAATCTTTAGATTATAGATGTTCAGATTACAGATGCTCCTCTTTTCCCGCCATAGCTCCTCTCCATCCAGTTCCACCCCAATCTGACCCCATACCCCCTACTATCCTCATACAGAGGTGTAAGATTTTTGTCCAATCTCTTTTTGCATCCCCTCATCCCCTTCCTCTTGAGAACTATCAGTATGCTCCTTTTCTATGCCCAATCCTATTATATTTACCAGTTTATTCTGTTCAGATTTTTTATTCATTTGATTTTTAGATTCACTTGTTGATAGATATGTATTTATTGGCACTTTGTTGTTCATAATTTTTTATCTTTACCTTTTTCTTCCTTCTCTTCTTAATACCCTTCAACATTTCATATAACACTGGTTGGTGGTAATGAACCCCTTTGGCTTTTTCTTCCCTGTGAAGCTCTTTATCTGACCTTCTATTCTAAATTATAGCTTTGCTGGGTAATCTTGGTTGTAGGTTCTTGCTATTCATCACTTTGAATATTTCTTGCCACTCCAGTCTGGCCTGCATAGTTTCTGTTGAGAAATCAGCTGACAATCATATGGGTAATCCCTTATAGGTAACTAACTGCTTTTCTTTCGCTGGTTTTAAAATTCCTTGTCTTTTGCCCTTGGCATTTTAATTATGATGTGCCTTGGTGTGGTCTTTGGACTCCTCTTGTTCGGGGTTCTCTGAGCTTCCTGGACTTGTAAGTCTTTCTTTCACCAGGTAGGGTAAGTTTTCTGTTATTATTTCTTCAAATAAGTTTTCAGTATATTTCTCTCTTTTCTTCTGGTACCCCCATAATTCTGATGTTGGTACGCCTGAAGTTGTCCCAGCGGCTCCTTACATTATCTTCATATTTTTGGATTCTTTTTGCTTTTCCAGTGGGTGTTTTTTGCTTCCTTGTATTTCAAATCTTTGACTTTATTCTTGGGATCCTCTAGTCCACTGTTGAATCTCTGTATACTATTCTTTATTTCAGTCAGTGTATGCTTAATTTCTGACTGGCCCTTTTCCATTTTTTTTTTTTTTTTGGCATTCTCTCTAAGATCCTTGAAGGTCTCACCAAGGTCCTTGGAGGTTTTAGAAGATTCTTGAGTAACCTTATAACTGTGGTTTTGAACTTTATATCCAGTTTGCTTTCCTCCATTTCTTTCATTTGTGACATGTTTCTTTGTCTCTGCATATTGGCTGCTTCCCTGTGTTGACAGAGTGGCCTTGTGTGGTAGGTGTCCTACAGGACCCAGTGGCTCAGCCTCCCGTTACATGAGGTGGACACTCTTGGTGCACCCCTTTGTGGGCTGTGTGCACAATCTTGTAGTTAAGCCTTGATTGCTGTTGGTATCACTGGGAGGAACTGACCTCCAGGCCAATTGGCTATAAGGATCAGCTGTGTCTACATTGGAAGAACTGCTGTGCAGGAGACACTCTTATGGGGCAGGACTTGCTTCAGTAGGGCTTTGGTGTTCAATGAGTTTGACCCTTGAGTGTGTTGCTTATGAATGTGAAGAGTTGTAATCTGGTTATGGTCTCACATTGGCACTGGGAACACTGGCTCTTGGATCTCCAAGGAGGTGCAAAGTCATCCACTGCCTGAGGCCACTCAGCAGGAGCTACAGAGAGAGCTGCAGATTCCTCCTCTTTGTATGGGGTTTGGAAGTGCCCAGATACAGCTCACCTGTTGAAGCAAGGCAGGGTACTGCAGCCAGGCTTTGGGCTTTCTTTTGGAAGCTTTGGGGATCTCTGACCCAGCTGCAGTTTGACAGGTTTTAGGCTGAGAAAGGATAGGCCATTCATATGCAAAAGCTGCTACACACAGCTTGGGTGAAGTTGTAAATTGGGTGGGGCGGGGTCTCTGGGAATCATCAGGGCAGAGCAAACAGCAATGGCTGCCAGTCAGCCCTACACTGGAGAGGGCCCCATGCAGGAACAATGACCACTGCGAGCACCTCTGAGAGAAAGCTGCCCTGGTGTTCTGGCCTGATGCCAGACAGTCCAGTTTCTCCTCGTATGAGTCTGGGTCCCCAGTCTTGCCTGGAACTGGAGTTCAGAGAAATCAGGAGCTTTATCTCCCTCCTGATTAAAAAACAACAAAAACAACAGTGTACTGGTTCCCAGCCTGTTTTGTGCATGCCTCTGCACCTCCTACCAATCTCAATGTGCTTTTTTCTTTCCTTCTAGTTGTAAAACTTCCAGTCAGCCAGCTTTCCTGCACTTCTGGATGGTAGCTGTCTTTTAGTTGTGGTTTTGATGTGGCTTTGAGAGGCAGCAATGCAGGTGTTTACCTATGCCATCTTTATTCTCTACTTTAAATATCTTACAATTTTCTCAATTATCATTCAATGAAGCTGACATTTTAAAAAAAGGAATTATTCTCTTCTGCTATTAGTAAAACAAACATCTTTGTTATATCTGCTCCCCGCCAGATATAGCCACACTGCATAAGTATAGGACAAGCCACTTAAGTCCTTCCCTAAGGCAGGGATCAGGAAATTATGACTTTCACTTAATGTTACAGCTGCCAAAACTGATGCAGTAGAGCAGTCTCCATCCACCCCAATCCCCTGCCCCTCTTTCCTCCCGACCTGTGCGATGTGCCACTGAGTTGGACTCTCAGGGACCCTGGAATGGTACCTTCCAATGTCCATCCTTCACGGCCCATCTCAGCCTGTGGCTCCTTTGTTAGTACCTCTACCTCCTGTTTGGTCTCCTCTTCTCCTACTGCCTCTGTTCCCAGCACTGTTGTCTTTTCCAAAGACCCTGCCTCTTCAAGAGGTGTACGAAGTAGGACAGCATCTGTGTGTCATCTGCCCCAGCCATGTTTAGGCTTAATTTGCTCTAAGATCCACTTGTTCATCTTTCTCATGGTCCAGGGGCCTCCACAGAGCTTTCTTCCAGCACCAGGTTAAAATGAACCAGCTTTTCCCATCAGCCTCTTCACTGTCTGACGTTCCCACCTTGGTCTTGGCCTTGGTCTCCATGGCCCATCTGGGCTCCTGGTGACCTTTCCTGATACTCCCCAGGCTGCCCTTCCAGCCTCAGCCGTCTCCTGATTTGCTGACTGCTGCCCACACTTGACCTGAGGACTGAGCCAAGGTCAGTGAAAGCATCAGGTTTTCATCATCTATGCTGAAGTTGTGCGTTTCTCCTGCAGTTGTGATTCCTGTCTTCTTGTTGGTCAGAAGCAGTCCTGCTTGGCCACTTTTGTCCTTCACTTTCAGAAGTCGTTTCAAATCATTGCTCCTTTGGCCATCAGATGGTGTCACCTGCAGAGTTTCAGTCACTATCTCTTCTGCCCAAGGGCTCCTACTGGGTGAGGAAAGCAACCCTGCAGGTACACTAATTATGAGGAGAGCTGAGCTGATGAAACACACTGAACAAACAATGACTTAAAAAAAAAGAAAGTGAACCAAGATGGCAGCACATGTAAATGCTGGTACATACCGCATCCCACAGCCTCATCAAAATTACAACTAAATACAGAACCACCATCATCCAGAATCACTTGAAAGCTGGCTGAATATAAGTCGTACAACTAGAGAAGTAATGAAGAAAGCACACTGAGAATGGTAGGAGGCATAGAGGGGAGGAATGGCTGGCCTAACACCCATATGTGTCATTTTTATAACCGGGAGGGAGATAGTCTCTGTGGATGCCATCTGTGAGGAGCAAGAATCTCAGTCCCTGACCCCTAGCCCAGGGTTCCAGGGGGGACTGTGGCTGAGTGACATGGAGACTGCTGGAGACACAGGCAGTTCCACTTAAAGGGTCAGTGCAGGGACTTACTTGGACTCCCAGCACCCAGCGGGCTTTGGGGGACCCAGACATATGAGGAGGAATTGAATTGTATGGCATCAAGGCAGGAACTCAGGGGCAGCTTTCTCCCAGACAAAGGTGCTCACAGCAGTCACTGTTTCTATACTGGGACCCACCCTGGTCACAGAGCTGACTGGCAGGGACCATATCTGAGTTTCCATCAACTTGGCTCAAACTGTTTGCTTTCCCCTGGTGATTCCCTGAGATCCCACCCCACCCAATTTGCAGCCCTATCCAAGCTGTTTGCACCAGCCTTTTCATCTGAATGGTCTGTCCCAGCTCAGGGTTCAGACTTTGCTAAAATCTCTCAAATAAGTTGCAGCTGGTGACAGCATGCCCCAAAGTTATCAATAAAAGGCCCAAGACCCAGCACTAGCACCAGTCTGCCTTGCTTCACAGTTGGGCCTCAACAGGGCACTTCCAAGCCCAATGTAAGTTGTAGCCATCTGCAGATCTCTCTGTAGCTCCTGCTGAATGGCCCCAGAGCCACTGTACCCAGTGGACAACTTCAGACCATAACAGATTACAACTTTACACATCCACAAGGGACACACAAAGGGGCAGACTCAGTGAGCACCAAAGCTCCACTGAAGTGAATCCTGCTCCACGTGGTTATCTCCTGCACAGAAGCTCTCCCAATGTAGCAGTGTAGCTTGTCCTCAGAGCCAACTGGCCTGGAGTTCTACTCCTCCTAGTGATGTCAACAGCAATCAAAATTCAACTACAAGACTGCACACAGCCCACAAACAGGGTACCTAGAGTACCCAGCTCTGGTGACTGGAGAGGCTGAGCCACTGGACTCCTACAGGACACCCACTACACAAGGCCACTCTACCAATTCCAGGAGACACAGCAGCTCTATCTAAAACATAGAAACAAATACAAGAAAGCAGCCAAATGTCAAATGAAAGAAATGGAAGCAAGTAAACTACTGGATACAGAGTTCAAAAACCATGGTTATAGTGATACTCAAGAATCTTCATGAGACTTTCAAGGACCTTAGTGAGAATTTCAAAGACATGAAAAAGGACCAGTCAGAAATTAAGCACACACTTACTGAAATAAAAATAATTTACATGGATTTTACAGAAGACACTGAGAATCAAATCAACAATTTGGAATATGAGGAAACAATAAACACCCAAGCAGAAGAACAAAAAGGGAAAAAGAATCCAAAACCATGAAAATAGTGTAAGGAGCCTCTGGGACAACTTCAAGTGTACCAACAACCATGTTATGGGGATTCGAGAAGGAAGAGAGCAAGATATTAAAAACCTATTTGAAGAGTCCCAAATAAGATGAACCCAAAGAGGCCCACACTTAAGACACATCATAATTAACATGCCAAAGGTTAAAGACAAAAGGAAAATCTTAAAAGCAGCATAAGAAAAACAATTAGTTACCTACAAGGAAGTGGCCATATGACTGTCAGCTGATTTCTCAACAGAAACTTTGCAGGCCAAAAGGGAGTGGCAAGAAATATTCAGAGTAATGAATAGCAAGGACCTACAACCAAGATTACTCTACCCAGCAAAGCTCTCATTTAGAATTGAGGATTAGATAAAGAGCTTCAAAAATAAGAATAAGCTAAAGAAGTCCATCACCACCAAACCAGTATTACATGAACTGGTGAAGGGTATTATTTACAAAGAGGAAGAAAAAAAAGAGGAAAAATATGAGTAATAAAATGGCAATGAATACATATTTATCATCCATTGAATCTAAAAATCCAAATAAACAAACAAGAAATCTAATGAACAAAATAAGCTGTTGGATAAAATAGAATCAGCAGCATGAAACAGACAGATGAATCTCACAGCTTGGGAGTGGGGCAGGAAGAGATTAACCAAAGACACAGATAGTAGGGTGATGAAGACTTGACCTGGAAGGAGGGGGGCATCTGTAATACTCTTAATGATAAAGATCTTTGTTAAAAAACTAAAAGTGTATCTTCCATCTTTCTTAACAGTTCCCTAAAGTCACCTATGGATGTTCCTTTATGCATAACCCTTCTGTCCCAGAGAGCTATTTCTCAATAAAACAGACTAAATTTCTGTGTCTGCTCTGCTACTGTGACATGTGAACACGGACGCCCACACATGAAGGATGTCAGAAAGGCAGGAAGGCAGCCTTTCAAACTCGGGATGATGTGGCTGTAAAGGCATCTGCAAGAGCTGAAAGGAATGTGATTCGTGCCTCCATATTATCCAGGCAGGTGTCAAGATCATCTTTTATGAAAGATAAAATCAGTCTTGTCAATAATAGTCTGAAAAATGCAGGCTTTTGTGCTCTATGTTCCTTTTACATAGCAGGTAAATAATCTTTTACACCAAAATGACTTTAAAATCAAAAACTTCCCGAGACTCTTTTTGTCTGAACTAAAGATTGTAAAGGTTACAAATCCGATTCCTGGCAAAAATTATTACAATGAAGATGATGTATAGACCGTTTTACTATTAGTATCCAATACTTGAAAGGAGGTTTAACCATTCAAATCTCAAAGGATGACCCATCAACAGATTTTCCAAGTAGGTGTAGCCTCAACATAGGAGGTAATAACAAAGTAGTAACATTACCGTTTAACAAGCCCCTTTCTGATGAAGGCAAATTTAGGAAGAACAGATGTTCAGAAACTTATTTTATGCCCAGGAAGAGAGAAATCTTCTTTCTAAACACATCAAAGACAGAAAACATGGGTTTAAAAAAAGCCAGTGCCCTATAAGAGCCTTTAGACAGAACCTTAAAGGTCTTTTACTTCCTTCTCACTCATCCCTGCAATCTGTGTGTGGCATCTTTTCTTTTATTCCTTCCATGTATAGGGTGTCATGTCACAAGACGGTCAGAGTATCCTACCCCCGTGAGGAGTACCCCACGTTCCTGTTGGATGTTATAAACAGAGGAGCCATTCTCCGGCTCCTTGCTCTGATCACATCCCTTGACCACCCTCTCTTTCTAGTTCTTACTTCCCTGAGTTACTGCATGAGAGAGATAGCTATGTATTTAAAATACCAAGTGAATAAAATTGACCAATATACCCAAGAGACTTTAAGTATCACAGGGTAGACATTGGCGAGTTAACAACTACCAAGGTTTGAGAAGGAAAGTTCAAATGAGGGCCAGGAAAGTCAGCCTGAGGAGGAGGAAATCAATTACGCCCCTGAGGAATGAAAGGAATGTTTCAAGGAACATTAAGTACCAAAGGCAAGGGAAGATGAAAAGACCAAGATACACTTAAGAAACTGCATTCCTTAATTCTGTCAACAAGTATATACATTAAGATCTTCTAGGGGCAAAGTACAAGATAATGCACAGGGATAATGGCAACCGAATACCTATCTACAGAATAGAGCTATGAGCTATTAGACAAATATAAATCACATCAAGTTTTTGTTAGACCTCTTAAGTTTTGGCTCTTACATGTTAGCTAGCTAGACCTAGTGCTGGAAAAAAAAAATCAAAACTATCAAGTGGAAAAAATAATAATAAAAATGAGGGGTAAATTTAACTTCACCTGTCTACATGTTTACTAGAAGCTGCTAAAATAATATTAAAACTGATGTAAAACAATGTTAAGCAGAGGACTCAAGTAAGGGAACTTGTGCAAACCTACATTTATGGATTAAACAGATCAATGTGACCATATATTTTTACTTACTGATTTTTAAACAGAGAAAAGCATCCATGCGTTGTTTCACTTATGCATTCATCGGTTGATTCTTGTACGTGCCCTGACCTAGATAGAATCCACAACTTTTTCGGGTGGATGCTTTCTCTTACCAACTGAGCTACAGCCAGGGGCATCATCTGATTTTCCAGGTCCATGCCCACAGCTCTTCTGGCCTCAACAGGGCTTTCTGTCACAGGAGTACTGTCCACAAGCGGAAAGCACAGACCCAACTGCTCAGCTTGCACACATCCATCCACAGACAGCAACACAGGTTCAGGAGCTCCCTGAGCTGCCTCATTCCCTGTGCTGCCACTCCTGGGCTCAGGGAGAAGTCTGCAATGTCACTGCTGTTCCCTAGGAAATCAGTTTGTAAAATCAATTTGAGAGCACAAAAGTCCCAGATACCATCACAGTCCAACATCCCATACAGGGGGTTGACAGTGGTTCCTATGAAAAATGCAGTAACCTATTTAATAAAAGGGTAACAACATGCTAATTAGAACGGGTCAATCGGCCATCTTGTAGAAGTCCGACTTTCTTCTGATCAAAGCCATGGTGGTAGGGGCTGAGGCAGAGGCAGTATGGGGCCAGATCAGGCTGGCAAGAGCATTAGGCAGGCAGGCGAATGGTTAGGAGCCAATAGTCCTGGATTGTGAGACTGCCCACTGCCGACTGCCAGTTTAGTTTAGTTGGACAGCCTCCAAGGGGTCCCAGATTGGAGAGAGTGCATACTGGGCTAAAGGATACCCCCACCCCACTCCCCTGCATGAATTTTGTGCACTGGGCATCTAGTTAAACAATTAGTAACACAAGAATAAACTGGTTTGATCTCTCACAACTGTACACCTACCTCGCCTCACCCTGTACCTGATGCATGCTTACTGAAATAGATCCTGGTACTACAGTTAGAATTTAATATCCAGCAACAAAAAATACAAATAAAATACGACCCAAGCCGAAGATTTTGCACATGTAGTCCCTTAGGCGAGACCACACAAAAGTAAACGAGGTTGATTCTGGCCGCCTTCCCCTGCAACAGCACCTGCTGCTGTGAGGTCAGGAACACCAAAACCTAAACGGGCTCCACGTCTTTTAAGTCCCGGGTTTTCCATTCAGGGACACAGGAAGGGAACACGATGCAGGATGGACCAGGAGGGAGGCACGTGCTCAAATCATCAGAACTCCAGAGTCCCAAGACCCAACTGAGAAACCATTTGGTCTCCATGGGTTCATGCTAAGCCACCTTATTACCTAATAACCTTGGTTAAATGGGACAGATCCCGAAATTTTCGTGATCTCTTCTAGAAAGCGACAGCACACAAAGTGGCTGGGCTCATATTTCCAAATTTGAGTTCCGGGGACATTTTTATTCAACAATAAAGCTAACTTCAGGACTCTGTTCTCACCTTCTCAATACAGTGCCTTATAAAAGCAAAATCACACAAATGGACGATCATGGAGGCAGGTCAGGGCTCGGCACTACTCTACAAAGGCCACAAAATCACGGGAAAAGGCTGCGCGGTCCCTGTCGGCACCAAGAGGCCGGAAGACAGCGGAGACCTCGCCATGCGCCAGGCCGTGCTCAGGGCCGCCCCACGTCCGGGCCCGGTCCTCCAGCACCCGGAACCGCCGCCGGAAACACCTCCCTCAGTGCGTATCCGAGGCCACGGCCCGGTCCCACGCCCGCCCTGAAGGCCCCGCCGCGGGGAGGCGACCCTCCCAGCTCTCCGTGGCCCCGAAAGCCTCCGCGACCCGCCTCAGCCCCCCGCCCTCGGCGGCGATGCCCGCTTACCCTCCGCAACGCGGCAGCCGCCCCGCCTCTCTGCGGAGCCGTCCGAAGCACTGTGCACAGCAGCAGTTCCCCATGGCGGCCGCCCGGCACCCCCACGCCCGCTGCAGGCCCGGACGCAGCCGCATTCGCGCCGGGGCCACGCGGGACTCCGGGCAAAGGCGGCGCTACTCCCGTGGCCGCCTGGTCGCCGCCGCGCGAGGAAGGGGCGCCGGGCTGCGGGCGCCGGGCTGCTGAACCACAGGCACGGCGCCCTGTTCGCCTTGGCCTCAGTCGCGCTGTGGGGCAGCTCCCGCCGCCGAAGGTTGCCAGGCTCCGCCCCCTGTCTCTCCGGGACACCGATTGGGCGGCCGGTCACGGATGCCCTGCTTCTTCCGTTATTTAGATGACACCATTTCCGCCTGCTTTTGATTGGGCAACCGGCACGCGCGTGATACCTGGTGGTGAACATTTGGTTGGACCTTGACCTGATTGGGAACTCTTCTTCCAGAAATGAGAAAACTATAGAAAAGGGGTCAGGGAGTGGCAGATGGATCCCTGTGATAATGGGAAACCTGTATCTCGGTTGAGCCTGTGTCAGTATCCTATTTGTGATATTGCGCTGTAGTTTTCCAAGCTGTCACCATTTTGAAAAACGAGGAAGGGCACAGGTGATTGCTCTTAATTTTTACAACTGCTCGTGACACCACAAATGTATCAGAATAAAAAGCCTAATTTTAAAAAATGCAACTATATGCACTCGATGAACACGTGTTTCAATAGGCATTCTGTCAGAGCAGCCAGAGCACAGCTGCTCTGAGTACAAATAGTCTCCTGAATTCTGTTAAGGACTACCAACTGTCTGGGCAGGTTCCTTCTTAAACCCTGCTTGCTGCACTGAATGTTGGGTCCCAGCCCCTCTGCCCAGTGCTGGACCTTCTTGGATGCCCTGTGTTAGATGGAGAAGCCATGAGAAGTTGTGGGTGTATAAGAAGGAGTCTTTATTTCAGAAGCCAGTGGCCACATAGTCATCAAATAAGACAATTCTTTTAAGCAGTCCATAAAACATTCAGCTGCACGTGGGCTGATACTAGTAGACAAATACATCTTTCCCACACAGGAGTAACCATCTCTACACTCATAGTTATTATCTGAGCAGCAGTATGCTGCCCCTAGGCTCATTACCTTACATAGAAGTGTTAGAGAATTTACCAGGCGACCAAAAAATATGCAGGAGTACCAGAGGCACAGGAAAAACCCATTTATTTTTAGATGTTTCTCATATGCTAGTACAGGACTCAGGGGAGGCTGTTTCTTTCCAAATCCTAAGCCCTCTAATATGGAGGAAGCTTTCCCTTTATACCCCTTTGTCCCACAGATATGGCTCATACTTCCAGACCTGTCAGGAGTATGACAGGTGGGGCTGAGGGGACTGCTGAGCACCTGCTGCCCTGGCAAAAAGCCCAAATGCTGGAGTGAGGGTGGTGAGACCACACATAAAGGCCTGGCCTGGCGCCAGCACTGATAACTCCATCTGGGATTGTGTATTGTTCATGTTTATGACCTCTCCAAAATGGGAGTAGTACTTAGGTAAACAGGTCTTGCAGGAAGAGGCAGTGACTAGACTATAGGCTTAAAAGAATGTGCCTTAGTTACTGGCACAGATTCAGATTGTTAGCCCCCCTCCCCCAAATGTCTCATTTTCCCCATCAGGAGCAGCACCTGAAATCTCTGCCTCAGCCCCTTTTCCATCTCCAGCCTTTCCTGCATATAGAATACTATATCCTCTCAGCTGCCTCCCCTCCCCCCCAGCACTCTGGTTGGTCAGTAATGTATTACACCATTTAGACAAAAGAGACATCCTGCCAATAGTTATATCAATCATTTTGGCTACAGAAAGGTGCATGTGTGCAAAGCTCTCCTTGCATCTGCATATGGCATCCTAGCCTTGGACATTCTGATTAAAATTTCCACATTCAAAGTGGCCTTGGACATTTGGTGAATTAAGAACAAAGCCCTGACTATCCAGTATCTCTGGTGTGGATTCCACACATTTTTATAAACCTTTATTAAGAGTCAATTTTGTCTCAGTTAAGGTTATGAATGATTCTCAAAATCAACAGAAATTATTAAAAAACTGAGTTCATTAACAAAACTGCATATTAAAACTCATTGTTCACTTGTGAGGTTGACAAAAATTTACAGTAGAAATGTTCAGTCTTTGCAATAGTACAGTGAAATATAGTCTCCTGAATTGTAGGAATGGTGAAACTGAAAAATACTTTGGAAATACTTATTGAAAGTCATAAACATATTAAATGCTCAACAATTGAAGGGAAGTTAAATTCTATGGTATATTCAGAATATTATATAGCCATCAGAGATGGATTTTGAAAAATTTTTAATAACATGGTAAAATGTTGCTGAATAATGTTGCATGAAAAAAATCAGTATAGAAGTTATATGTAACTAGAGGCCTGGTGCATGAAAATTCATGCACTGGAGGGATTTCCCTTAGCAGGGGGAATGGGGGAATCACAGTCTGGAAGCCCTCAGGGGTGGGAGGCAACCTGGTGATTAGGGGAAGGCCATGCCCCAATCACACCTCTGCTGCTGCCACTGCCAGCAGCACAAGTCTTGGCCAGTCCTGGTTACCTGAACCTCTGGTGGCCCTGGGGGGCTGGGGACTGCTGAGCACCATCTGAGGCTTGCCTGTAGCTTGGACCTGCTCTGGGTGGCTGGGTGGCTGAGGGGACTGCTGAGCATCTGCTGCCCTGGCAGGGCTGAGGAGATTGGGTGCCACCATCTTGTGGCTGTGGGTGCCACCATCTTTGAGGGTGTGACAGCCAATTAGCATATTCCCTCCTTATTGGTTGTAGATACCGCCATCTTTGTGAGGGTGTGATGGTCAATTAGAATATTCCCTCTTTATTAGATAGGATGTGTTCCAAATTATGTTTAAAACAAAGCATATACATCTTAATACATATATATATATATATATTCCTAGGGGAAAATAAAAGCAAGATGGTAAATATAAAAATATTAGTAGTGATTATCTTAAGATTGTTGATTTGGGGAGGTCTTTTCTTTTTTTCTTTCTTTTTTTTTTTTTTACAGTGTAATATTTTTATATTTAGAGTTAGGCAGCTGGACTCAGTTTAGATTATTCCAATTTTGTTGGCAACATCCAGAGCATCATAGTCAGGAGCCAGTCAAACATATGCCTTCTTCTCGCCATCAGGCCTGATCAAGGTGTTGACCTTGGCCACATCAATGTCATAGAGCTTCTTCACAGCCTGTTTGATCTGATGTTTGTTGGCCTTGACATCCACAATGAACACAAGTGTATTATTGTCTTCTATCTTTTTCATGGCTGATTCAGTAGTCAGGGGGAACTTGATGATGGCATAGTGGTCAAGTTTGTTTCTCCTGGGGGCGCTCTTCCAAGGATATTTAGGCTGTCTCTGGAGCCTTAGTGTCTATGGCTGTCTGAAGGTGGGTGATGTGCGGATCTTCTTTTTTTTGTGGCTGTGGACGCCTTTCAAAACTGCTTTCTTTGCCTTTAAAGCCTTTGCTTCAGCTTCGGCTTTGGGAGGGGCAGGGGCTTCCTTCTTAGCTTTCGGCGCCATCTTCGTAAAAAGGCAGGTCTTTTCTTATACCCCTAAATTTTTCTACAGTAATCAGTGAATACTTCTATAATCAGAAAACACACACACACATTTTTTAACCTGGCCTATCAGCAGAAAGAATTGATACCAAATACAATTAAGTTTGTTTATAAATGCAGATATATAGGAAGTAATGGGAACTTGAATGTGGATAAATTATAATAAATGGAGTTGAGATACTTAATTTTTCCTAGAAATGTGTTAAATTATCAAGCTTATATAGGAGGCTATTGGAATTTTTTATGCAATTTTCACCAAATTTAAATTTCATCTTCATTGTAATGTAGCTTTAAATTAAAAAAAAAAAAAAACTTAAGTTAAGCAAAACTAGCAGAGAGAAACCTCATAACCAGAAGGGATAGTTGAGTTCCTTGATTTTATAGATAAGAAAGAGGGCTCCTATAGGAGCTATAGTCATGCAAACTTAACTACAGGAATGTGTTTTGAGAAATGTGTGGCATTAGGCGGGTCTGTCACTGTGAACATCATGTAGTGTAATTACAGACCCAGATGTTATAGCTCACTGCACATGTAGGCTGTGTGGGTTAGCCTATTGCTTCTGGGCTACAAACCTATGCTGTATGTTAGTGTACTGAACACTGTAGGCAATTATAACACAATGGTATTTGTGTATCTTAACATAGAGAAAGTACAGCAAAAAATATGGTATTAAAGATAAAAGTGGTATACCTGTATAGTGCACTTACCATGGGTGGAGCTTGCAGGACTGGATGAGTCAGGGAGTGATGAGGAGTGAGTGTGAAGACTAGGACATTACTGTAAACTATGCTAAATTTATAAAACAACAAGATTAAATCAAGCACAAGAGAAAATGCTGCAACTGTGAGATGCAGTAACACGAGATTCACAAGGCTGTTGCCAGTGTTAAATGGCATACTGTTATACAACTGATTTTAGAAATAGAAAGAGTACATTCTAAAATAATGATAAAAAGTATTTGGAGATTCAGTACAGATCTTACAGACATTAAAAGGAAAATAAGCAAATGTGGCAGTTTTGTACTAATTAGCTTGACAACCTAAATAAAATGAAAAAAACTCCTTGGAACACCCAAACTACCAAAGTTCACTTGGGAGAAGATGGAGAAACTAAATAGGTGTGTATCTATTAAAGGGATTTAATTCATAGTTAAAAATCTTCCCACAAAGAAAACGCCAGGCTTAGATGGCTTCCTTGGTGAAGTCTACCAAACATTTAAGGCAGAAATATACTAATTCTACTCAAACATTTTTTTTGTAAATAGAAGAGAAAGAAAGTTTCCAACTCATTTTATGAGATCAGAGTTTATGAATTTCAAGATCAAACAAATATATTTCAAGAAAATTCACTTTAAGACCAATATGTCACATAAATATAGATGTATATATTTTTAAGATATATTTTTATTTATTTTAGAGAGGAAGGGCGAAGGAGAGAGAGATGGAAACATCTATGAGAGAGAATAATTGATTGGCTGCCTCCTGCATGATTGGGGATCAAGCCTGCAACCTGCTCATGAGCCCTGACTGGGAACTGAACCATGACCTCCTGGTTCATAGGTTGACACTCAACCACGAGTCACATGGGTTGGGCAGATGTGTCTTAAGGAAAATGTTAGTGAATCAAATTCAATAATATGTAAAAAAGATAATACAACATAGCCAAAGTGGATTATCCCAGGAATGTTTCTTCAGTTTAGTTCATGTTCAATAATTAATCAGTGTAATTCACCATATCAATTGGTTAAAAAGGTCAAACCATATGATCTTCTCTTGACTAAATTTAACATCCACGAATGATAGAAATTTTCAGCAGGCTAGGAACAGAAGGGAGCTTTCTCAACCTAATAAAAGAGTTCCATAAAGTACCTAGAGTGTCATCAGACTTAATGATGAAGGAGTGAATACTTTCTTGCTAAGATCAAAAGCCAGGATGGAAACATTCTAAGTGTCTTTTGAAGGATGACTAGATAATGAAGATGTGGTACATTATTCAGTGGAATATCACTCAGACATGAAAACAAATGAAATAAATATTACCACTTGCAACAACCTGCATGGATATTAAGAGGATTATGTTAAGTGAAATAAGTCATACAGAAAAGAACAAGAACTATATGATTTCATTCACATGTGAGCTATAAAACAGAAAGCAACACATAATCAAAACAAACTCATTGACACAGATAACAGCATGGTGGTTCACAGAGAAGAGGGACAGGGGGAGGTGGGAGGAGTAAAGGGGATCAAA
This sequence comes from Lasiurus borealis, assembly GCA_004026805.1. Taxonomy (NCBI): domain Eukaryota; kingdom Metazoa; phylum Chordata; class Mammalia; order Chiroptera; family Vespertilionidae; genus Lasiurus; species Lasiurus borealis. The sequence goes on along the minus strand of PVJN01005170.1, from coordinate 24,298 downwards.
CAGGGAAGAGTGGTAGAGGGAGGTGGGATGGAGTAAAGGGGGTCAAACAGGTGATGGGAGGCCCTGGCTCAGTAAATAGAGCATTGGCCTACAGACTGAAGGGTCCTGTATTGGATTCCGGTCAAGGGCATATGTCCAGGTTATGGCTCGATCCCTAGTAGGGGGCGTGTAGGAGGCCGCTGATAATGATTCTCTCTCATTACTGATGTTTCTGTTTCTCTCTCCACCCTTCCTCTCTGAAATCAATAAAAAATATTTTAAAAAATAGGTGATGGAAGAAGACTGGGTTCTGGGCAGTGAACACACAATGCAATATGCAGGCAATATATTACAGAATTGTACAATTGAAACTTGTATAATGTTATTAACCAATGCTATCATAAAATATTTAACTTTAAATTAAGTAAAGAAAAAAGAACCAGGTAAAAGATGTCAGCTCTCAAATTTCTATTTACCTGGAAGTCCTAGATTGTGGAAAAAGGCAAGAAAAATAAACAATAGATACACCAGTTGGCAATAGGCAATATTTATGTTTATTCAAAAGCAACAGGATATAGCATCAATATACAAAAATCAACCATATTTTTTTGTTGTGTGTTGAAGTAAAATGTTGAAAGGTTTTTCTTTTTTATTCTTTTAAAATTTATTTTATTGTTGACAGATGTCCCCCATTTTCCCACTTTTGCCTCCTCCATCCCTCTCCCACCCCATCCCTGTCCTTCACCTATCATGTCTTTATTCATGGCCTATGACTAATTTGTACTTATAAATCCCTTTACCTTTTTCAGCCAATCCCCTTTCCATCTGGCAACTATCAAAATATTCTCTGTATCTATGAGTCTGTTTCTGTTCTGTTTGTTCATTTATTTTGATTTTTAGATTCAATTGTTGATAGATATATATTTATTACTATTTTATTGTTCCTATTCTTAATATTCCCCCCTTCCTCCTTTTTCTTAAAGAATACCCTTAACATTTCTTGTAATATAGGTTTGGTAGTGATGAACTCCTTTAGCTCTTTCTTTATCTGACCTTCAATTTTAAGTGATAGCTTTATTGGGGAGAGTAATCTTGGTTGTAGGTCCTTGTTTTTCATCACTTTCAATATTTCTTGCCACTCCCTTCTGGCCTGCAAAGTTCCTGTTGAGAAATAAGCTGATAGTTGTATAGGCACTCCCTTATAGGTAACTAACTGTTTTTCTCTTGCTGCTTTTAAGAATCTCTCTTTGTCTTTAACATTTGGCATTTTAATTATGATTTATCTTGTTATGGACCTCTTGGGTTCCTCTTGTTTGTGAATCTCTGTGCTTCCTGGATTTTTATGCCTATTTCTTTCACTAGGTAGGGGAAGTTTTCTGTCATTATTTCTTCAAATAGGTTTTCAATTTCTTGCTCTCTTTCTTCTCTTCTGGCGCCCCCCATGATTCAAATGTTGGTATGCTTGAAATTGTCCCAGAGGCTCCTTACACTATTTTCATATTTTTGGATTTATTTTTATTTTTATTCTTCTAATTGCATGGTTTGGTTTTTTTTTTTGCTTCCTCATATCCCAAAATTCTTGATTTGATTCTCAATGTCCTCTACTCTACTGTCTATTCCTCATTAATTATTTTTTTTATTTCAGTTAGTGTATCCTTCATTTCTAACTGGTCCTTTTTATGTTGTTGATGTTCTCACTAAATTCCTTGAAGTTCTCAGTACCGTATTTTTTTTGTGTATAAGACGCCCCATGTATAAGATGCCCCCACTTTTCCAATTTAAAATGAAGAAATCAATGTTTTAAGCATAAAACAGAACACATGTTTATTTAGTAATCACTGCAGATAATGTCTACATACCAGTACTATGGTATTATGCAGCATATTGCTTTATCTAGCCTTTGCTGCATCACTCCTCTCTTCTTAGCACTGTTAATTCCAGTCATATCACTTTCTCCAACTTCTATTGTGTCATTGCTGAGTCACTGTCCATATATGTGAGATTATCCTCATAAACTGGAAGCATTTTCTGAGCTAACTTGGTTTGTGTTCTCATAGCCAACCCTTCTCTCCTCATGAAACTGAAGCACCATTTTGCCTCTCCTATAAAATCAACAATGTTCATTTTGCTTGCAAACACTGTTGCCTGACATTGAATAAGTGTGGTTGACACATGTTCATCATTGAGAGGAAATGATCCCCCAGCCTATAGATTGTGAGGATCGACTTCAACTGTAGTGCAAGAGCTGCTGTGTGGGCGCTGACCCTATGGAGCAGGATTTGCTTCAGTTGGACTTTGTTGCTCCTTGAGTCTGCCCCTTAGTATATAACCTGTGGTGTGGTCTTAATCCTGCGTGGTCAAAGCTGACCACCAGGTACACTGGCTCTGGAACCTCAAAGTCAGCCCCTGACTGTGTCCTGCCTAGGGTCACCTAACATGAGCTACAAAGTGATCTGCAGATGGCTGCTGCATGTGTTGGGTTTGGAGGTGTCCAGGAGAGGCCAAGCTATAAATCAAAGGGGGGGGGGCGGGTGCTGCTGCTAGTGGCAGGTCTGAAGCCACTTACTGAGAGGTTCAGGGCATGCTGAGGCCAGCTGCTGCTTGTTTGAGAGCTAGTAGGAAATTCCAAAGCATGTGGCAAGAGGCCAGTTGTATGGATAAGCCACTGGAAATGGCTTGAATGGGCTGCAAGCAGGGAGGGGTGGGACCTCAGGGAGTCACCAGGGCAGAACAAAATGTGTGAGCTAGGTTGATGGAGACTCAGATATGGTGCAGCCTATCAGTTCTATAGGGCTCAGCAAAGGAACATGGGCCTCTGTGAGCACTTCTGTCTGGGAGAAAGCTGCCCGTCCAGCTCTTGCCCTGACTCCAGGCTAGTTTGTTCCTTCTCAAATGTCCCAGGTTTCTTTTAAGCTGGTGCTCAGCACTGGAGGGAGTGAGTCCAAGTAGCTCCATGCCAGGGCCCTTTGAAAGCAATTGCCTGAGGCCAGCAGCCCCATCTCACTCAGACACAATTCCAAAGTTCCTAGCACTGGAACCCTGGGCTGGGGAGCCTGCTGTGGGGGTGAGCCTCCTGGTTCCTCAGGGAAACCTTCCCAGCTGAGATATCCCTTCTGATTTTAATCCACGACATGTGGAGTGGGACCAACTGGTGCTATGATTTCACCCTTCCTACCAGTCTCCATGTGCTTCTTCTTTAATTCCTTATTTGTAGGACTTCCATTCAGCTATCTTTCAGGTGGTTCTGAATGTTGGCTGTTCTATATTTTAGTTGTAATTTTTGTATGATTGTGAGAGGCAGTGAGAACTGTTTGCCTATGCCACCATCTTGACTGGAACCCCAATTGTATTTTTATAAATAGTAATAGCAAGCTATTGTCAATGTTAAAAATGCTATTTACCGCCAAAACCGGTTTGGCTCAGTGGATAGAGCATCAGCCTGCGGACTAAAAGGTCCCAGGTTCAATTCCAGTCAAGGGCATGTATCCTGGTTGTGGGCACGTACCCAGTAGGGGGCGTGCAGGAGGCGGCTGATTGATGTCTCTCTCTCATCGATGTTTTTAATTGTCTATCCCTCCCTCTTCCTCTCTGTAAGAAAGAAATAAAATATACTTAAAAAAATGCTATTTACCCAAGCAACAAAAGCCATGGAATAACGTGGGATAAATCTATTTTTTCTCCTTTTGACTTCTATCCCCAATCCCACCCCTCTCCTTCACAGACACTAGATTAATGCATGTAGTATATATTCTTCAGATACTTATATAGAGATACATGCTTCTTGAAAAAACACATAGTGGACTTTGTGTATATTTAACAGTTTTAATATAATATACTGCACAAATTCAGATTGCTAACCCCACCCCAAACATCAGGGTTACATTGGAATTAGCCTTTTAGCCTTCTCAACGTAAGTTCATTGTTTTTTTTTTTTTTTTATTACTTCTTTCAATCTATGGGTTTTTCTGGGGTTGATGTGCCATCATTCTTCCTCAACATTTCTTTATATCGGATGCTATTTCTTTGTACCGAAGACTGTTTTCCTCTTGGTTTACAGTTAGATCACAGTCACTAGGATTCAATGAGAGGTGCCATTGACTGGGCTCCAATATTCTTGTGTCAGTTGCTTTTATTTATTCTCCTATTTTCAATAGGGACCATTTGTCTAAGACACAAGAATTGTACTTTTAAATATTTAACTAACTTGTTATAGTATGAATTAGCCATTCAGTGCTATACTATGCTGGATAAAAAAGTAATCCCTACATTTTGGTGGCTTAACACAGTACATGATTACTTTTCATTGACAACACAGTACAATCAGGGGTGGGGAACATCTAGCCCTCGAGCCTTTTAAGACCCACAAAATCATTTGATCTAGCCCTGCCAAGGCATTAGGGGCAAATTAAGTAAATGTTTGACCAAATATAGCAGGCTCATTTTTAAGTTGATGATTTTGAATGGCCCACGAATGATGTTATAAATATCCAATGGCTCGTGGCAAAAACAAGGTTCCCAACCCTGCTGTAGATGAACCAGCTGAAATTGAGGGTCAAGACTGTTATGGAGTAAAAAGACAGAGCTACAAAAATGCAACTATGCTCTTAACTGTCCCAGCATGAATGTGACATCTGTCAATTCCATTTACATTTTATTGGCCAGAACTTGATATATGGTCCCCACCTAACTGCTAGGAAGACTATGAAATGTACAGAACCACAAGGGTATTTCCTGAGAATTAGTAGTCTCTGTCACATTGCTTTTATTTTTTTAATGTATTTAAAAGGAGGAAAGAGGGAGATGGAAGCATCAATGATGAGAGCGACTCACTCCCTGATCAGCTGCCTCCTGCACACCCCACTCTGGCGATCCAGCCTGCAATCCGGGCATGTGCCCTGACTGGGCATGGAACCTCCTGGTTCATAGGTTGATGCTCAACACTGAGCCACCCTAGCCAGGTCACTTTGCTTTTATTGTTAATCTCTTTTATTTAATTTTTATATTTTTATTTATTTCAGAGAGGAAGGGAGAGGGAGGCAGAGAAGGAAACATGAATGATGTGAGAGAATAATTGATGGACTGCCTCTTGCATGCCCCACACTGGAGATCAAGCTTGAAACCTAGGCATGTGCTTTGACTGGGAATTGAACCCTGACCTCCTGGTTCATAGATTGACACTAAACCCCAGAACCACTTTGGTTGGGCTCCATTGATTTGTTTAGAGAGAGCAAAAGGAAGGGAGGAGAGAGAGAGAGAGAGAGAGAGGAGAGAGAGAGAGAGAGAGAGAGAGAGAGAGAGAGAGAGAGAGAGGTAAACATCCATGTTAGAGAGACACATCCATTGGTTGTCTCCCACACTCGCCCCAACCAGGGCCAGGATTTGAACTCGAAACCCTTTGGTCCACAGGCTGAAGTTCTAACCACTGGCCAGGCTGCATCCTTATTCTTTACTATGTACATTAAGAAATGAATTTTGAATGAACTTTCAAAGCACGTCACTGAGCTGCAAACATTTTTTCCTGGGTGATTTGATTGCAGCTACAAGGTGAAGGCACAAGGAAGGCGTGGAACAGCCACGTGACCGGGAGCTTGGAGACTCAGTAGTAACCCCAGGTCTGGCAGAAGCGGGGCTCCTGGGAGCAAGCTGTGAGAGTCACCCCAGCAGTCGTTCCCACTGAACCCTGAGCAGAAGAGGCAGAGCCAAAACAAAACACGTTTCATGCAGAAAGCAAATGCCTGTGACGTCACTAACTGCTTCCCATGCTTTGTCTGGACAACATACAGGAGAGAATCCTTCATTTGGATTATTGTTTTGAGAAAAGATGGGAGGGGGGAATGCGCGATAAAAGCCTCCAGATATGTGATTAAACTTGCTTTTTTTCTTTGTGGTGTTGGGAGTTCTGCACGGGTTTCCGAGAGGATGAGTGAGGGGCCGCGAGGGGCGTGGGGACAGGGTTTGCTGATCTCTGGAGAGCTAGCAGCGGCTGCACTGGGGCCCGGGCTGCCCACTGCAGAAAAGCCAAGTGCGCGGTCTCGCAAAGCACTCTCCAGTCATCACATAGGGAGGAGGGACTACTTAAGAAATAAGAATTTTGGGCCAGGTTTTCCCGTTGGCCCCTCCTCCCCCGCCGGAGCGCCGCTCCAACTGCTCCGTGCTGGCTCGGTGCTCCTGTCTCCTTTTAGCCGCCCTCACGATCTCCTACAGGGACCTCATCAGCCATGAGGCGATGTATTCCGCTATCTACAAGGTCCAGGAGATCGCAGGCGCGCTGTGCCTGGAGGTGGAGGGGAGGAAGGTCAGTAGGACAGAGGGCAACACTCATGATTTGCTTATTGGCGCCTCCGCTGAAGGCTCTGAGGGCGAAGGTACAGACAGCACAGTCATCACTATCGCTTGCAGGAAACCAGCTTCACCCAAGAAGCAACAAGCAGCCGAAACCGGTTTGGCTCAGTAAGTAGAGCGTCGGCCTGTGGACTGAAAGGTCTCAGGTTCGATTCAGGTCAAGGGCATGTATCCTGATTGAGGGCACATCGCCGTGCAGGAGGCGGCTGATTGATGTCTCTCTCTCATCCACGCATCTAACTCTTTATCCCTTTCCCTTTCTCTCTAGAAAAAAATCAATAAATATGTTGAAAAAAAGAAGCAACAAGCAGTGCATCAAAGATGACATGAACTCACCCAAGGGAAGCTGAAAGGAAGAGACCAGGAAGAGAGAGGCCTTTTGTGACAGCTGCTGCAGACCCAGCAAACACATTCTTGCTAATTTCAAACACTTTCACTTCTTTATTGTGAATCCAGATGGCATGGTGGCTCTGCTGGACCACAGCGAGGATGGTGTGACCCATATGTGTCTTTAAGGAGGGTTTAGAAATGGAAAAATGTTAACACATTGGGCAGTTTGGCTTTACCACCTGTCGTTGTAACTGGCTGCTGCTTTTCATCTACACACCAAGCCTAGGACAAATGGGACTGATGTTATCTAGAGCTCTTCATTTATTTAGACCTTGATTCATTTGAAGAGGAAGCATTGTTTTTAAGAAAAAAACATGTCATCTAGGTAGTCTAAAAATAAAATGCATTTAAACTAAAAAAAAAAAAAAAGAATTTTGGGCCACATTTACTGTAGGTCATGGAGGGAACAGGAAGGAACTTAGGAAGGCTTGGTGATGCTATGTGTGCATAGGATGGCTCATTTGCTGAGGTTGGAGACATAGGAAGGAAAGGAGGTTTGGGGGAAGGGTGCTGAGTCCATTTTTGCACCTACAGGATGTAAGGTACAAATGCAGGCGAGCCATTGTATGGACCTTGCATTCTGCAGCTGTGAACTGAAGGTGCAAATGGGGTGTGCTTGGTATGAAGGGCAAAGGAAGCTGTGGATAGAGCTGTTGTCTAAGGCAATGCATGGGGAAAGTCATGAGAGAATGGAATGTGGAAAGGAACCCCAACAATTAAGGGTTGGGCAGAGATTGAGGAGTCACGAAATATCCCAAGCCCAGAGATAAACCTGAAGCCATAGCTGGTACATCAGTTTAATCTCCTCCTTGGCCACATCTATTACTGGAAGTATTGGCATGTGTGAGAGTCTACTATATCTCTCTTTCAGCGTATAAAGCCATACCTTAGAACTGAGAGCATTTTGAGGGCCTGAAATCGTTTGTGAACATTCTTGAGAGAACTTAGAATAAAACCTATAAGCCAAGCAAACAACCTCAGCTGCTCGGTCCTCTGCTCTGCTTCTGCTGGGCTTTCTCCAGTGACAGAGCTGGACTCCTGCTGTGACCTGTCCCCGTCGTCTAAGTTGTCTCTCATGGATGCAGCTCAGTGACAGCCCAGAGGGATTTAGTCTGATCAGAACATGCGATCAAGCAGAGGTAGGCTGGTCCAGAGACGCCTATGGTCATCATAAAAAAGGCATGGGATGGGGTGCTGGGGATCAGTCTCAGTTCTTCCTTTGGAGGCTAATCCATGGTGTGAGGACACACGGTTAACATAACAATGGGCTTGCCAGTTTTAAGCTATGGAAACATTCAAACCTGTAAAGAGTTTTATGAGTTTATTTGAGCCAAACTGTCTACAATTGCCAGGAAGCACACTCTCAACAGATTGGATAGTGCTCAAGAAAATGGCAGCTTTTCACCCTGTTTTATACAGTACAATTAAAGGAGGGGACATAGATGGATCACATGAAGTCTACTGGTGATAGATTAGGGATGGGGGAGAAAGCAAAGTGGAAAACCTCTAGGTCTGGATAAAAAGTGAAATGATGGACAGAGACTTCTTTTACTTAGGTGGGGGCAGGATAGTTAACCGTCAACAACATGATAACTGACAATAAGATCATTTGTAGCCTGGGCCCTGGTGCCCTGGTGCACTGAGGAGTCTGGAAAAGAGGAAGTTACAAGTTTCTCTGACTTTATTCCACAAGTGTTACCTTGGGCTCAGAAAAGATCAAAGTTGACCTTTGTCAGTGAAGATACCGGTCTTAGAAGTTTTCATTTTAGACCATCCTTCGTGGTTACTTGAAGTCTCTTGAGTTTGCAAGGCCACTATGCAGGCCTTCCCTGAGCTAGTTATGTTTCAGAATCCTAATTGGTTTTCACCACTTTTCATCTACACCAGGAAAAAAGAATCCTGTTTGCCAGTTTTTTTTTTTGTTTTTTTTTTTTGTGTGTGTGTGTTTGCCAGTTTTGATGGTGTAAACATTCCCGCCATAGACAATTTCATGCTTTGTGTCCGTGAAGGAAGAAAATATGGACATGGCTGGCACTGGCTCCTGCAGATCCTGGACCAAGAGTTACTGGCTAGTGACAGGAATGGGAAAAAAAACTTGTGCATCACAGCTGAGGATGCAGCAGGACTAAAGCCTACAAAGAAAAAAGGATTTATTCATCCTTTCATTAAGAAAAAAGGATTTATTCATCTGTAGTCAGTTTATTTGTAGGTCTTAATCTTTTCTCTTTGTATTGAGACCTGGTGGTATGAGTGATGTGTATGTTAATCCTATATAATAAAAGCCTAATATGCAATTTGACTATCACTCCAACACACAAGATGGCTTCCCCATGTGGTCAAAGAGGGCCACTGCCCTGTGGACACAGATGGCCACCACAAGATGGCCAGCAGGGGAGGAAAGTTGGGAAGGACCAGGCCTGCAAGGGAGGGCAATTGGGAAGGAGGGGAAGGACCAGGCCTGCAGGAAAGGAAAGTTGGGAGGGGCCAGGTCTGCAGGGGAGAGAAGTTTGGGGGGACCCAGGCCTGCAGAGGAAAGCAAATAGGGATGACCAGGCTATCAGAGGAGGGCAGTTGGGGTGGGGTGGACAGGCAGGGGAGGGAAGTTGGGAGCAACCAGGTCTGTAGGAGAAGGAAGTTGGGGACAACCAAGCTAGCAGGGGAGAGCAGTTAGGGGTGACTGGGCTGGCAGGAGAGAGCAGTTGGGAAGTACCAGGCTGGCAGAGGAGAGCAGTTAGGGGTGATGGGCCATCAGGGGAGGGAAGTTGGGAGCAACCAGGGGTGGGGTGGGGAAATAGGCCTGCAGGGGCGGGAAATTGGGAGCAACTAGGCCTGCAGGGGAAGGAAGTTGGGGAGAAACAGGCCTGCAGGAAAGGACAGTTAGGAGCAACCAGGCCTGCAGGGAAGGGCAGTTGGGAGCAACCAGGCCATCAGGGGAGGGTAGTTAGGGGTGACCAGGCCTGCAGGGGAGGGCAGTTAGGGGCAACCACGCCTGCAGGGGAGGACAGTTAGGGGTGACCAGGATGGTAGGGGAGGGCAGTTAGGGGCAATCAGGCCAGCAGGGGAGCAGTTAGGTGTTGATCAGGCTGGCAGAGGAGTGGTTAAGGGGTGATCAGGCTGGCAGGTGGAAGTGGTTAGTAGCAATCAGGCAGGCAGGTAGGTGGGTGGTTGGGAGCCAGCAATCCTGGATTTTGAGAGGGATGTCTGACTGCCCATTTAGGCCTGATCCAAATGGGAGAGGGTACAGTGTCCCAGATTGGAGAGGGTGCAAGTTGGGCTGAGGTACAACTTCCCCGCCTCCTGTGCACAAATTTCATGTACCTGGCCTCTAGTAATCTTATAATAGTCCAGCCAACGTGCTCAGTGGTTGAGCCTCAACTCTCAAACCAAAAAGTCATGGTTCAATTCCTGGTCAGAGCACATGTCCGCGTTTCAAGCTTGATCCCCAGTGTGGGGTGTGCAGGAGGCAGCAGATCAATGATGTTTCTCTCTCATCATGTTCCTATCTATCTTTCTCTCTCTCTAAAAAACAATACAATCATTAAAAAATTATCTCATAACAGAGCATTGTAACTTGGTATCTTTATTAATAAGCAATGACGGTTTTTAAATGTGGCTTGTACCTGAGATTAAATACTTGAGAATCATTTTCACCTTGTTGCTTATAATATAACCCCCCCAAAAAATAACCAGTTTCTTTTTATTTCAGGATATCAGTACAATCTGCATTTTAATATATTTCATAAATGAAAATATTTTATTTTCATTAAATAAGGAGAGTTTTTCTCCCATCAAAGCAAAAAATTGGACAATGGACTGCTCTAACCAACAACATATATGGAAAGAATAGCAGCAATATCTCATTCCTTTATAGGATTTACTACTTACCCTGCGATGGTGTGTGGATGTGTTGCTCAATGACAGTAAACTGAATAATTATTATTGAAACGTACCATACTTTAAAAATATTTCCGGCCCTTGCCAGTTTGGCTGAGGGTCCCGAGTCCGAGTCCAGTCAAGGGTACGTACCTGGGTTGCAGGTTCCTCCCTAGCCCAGGCCCTGGTCAGGGTGCATGCAAGAGGCAATCAATCAATGTGTTTCTCTCACATGGATGTTTCTCTCTGTCTTTCCCTCTCTCTTCCACTGTCCCTAAATATCAATGGAACAATGTCCTCGAGTGATGATTAAAAAAATAAATAAAAACATTTCCATCAGGCACCAGAGCTGATACTCTGCACACTGTATCTTTTTGATATTCTAAATTCCCAGTAGCATTAGACAAGAACGTACTTTAAAAGTATTTAGTGCAAATATACAAAATGTCATTATTTCTGTTAAAAACCTCACTTACAGTGTAAACATGAAGATACCTTTTCAAATAACTTGCATTAAAGGTTACTATAAACATATTAAAAAGGCAATAAAACACAATGATGTAGTACAGAGCCTTTTTTTGAAGTAAAACTTTGAAAGGTTTTCATTTATACTGTGCATTATACTTTTTAGTACCTGCTGATTGGCATTTTTGTTCAAAATTAACTCATTTTAGAAATATAAGTTGAACATTTTAAATAAATTTTCTACTTCAGAATGGAGGACACTGAGAACTTATAGAATAAAATTTAAAAACTTCACAAAGTGAAACAGTAAATGCTTTCGATGCTTTAATGATTGCTCTGCCAAAGACAAAAATGCCTAATTTTCCTCTGATTTAACTTGAGTTTCTAGATAATTACCTTAACTACCTTTCCTTTGTTTACATGTAAAGATTTTAGGCTCTCTAACAAAAACCAAAATATCAGTAAGCCACTTTGCATTTTCAAAGTATATTTAAAGAAATGCTTATCTATACTAATAAAAAAGTTATATGCTAATTAGACCAGGTCAACCAGACATCTTCTGGATGTATGACTTCATTCTCGACAAAGCCATGGTGGTGGGAGCTGAAGCAGAGGCAGTTAGGAGTGATCAGGCCATCAGAGGAGCAAGCAGTTAGGGGGCAATCAGGCCAGCAGGAGAGGGTAGTTGGGGGTGATCAGGCTGGCAGGGGAGGGCAGTTGAGAGTGATCAGGAGGGCAGTTGGTTCAATCAGGCTGGCAGGCAGATTTGTTTAGGGGCAATCAGGCAGGCAGGGGCGATCCTGTGAGATTGGCCAAACCAGCAGTCAGACATCCCCCGAGGGGTTCCAGATTGGAGAGGGTGCAGGCTGGGCTGAGGGACACCCTCCACACGAATTTCATGCACCAGGCCTCTAGCCTATATATATATAAAACCCTAATATGCAAATAAACTGAATAGTGGAGCAACTGGACAACTGTATAAACAGTTGCTATGACACTCATTGACCACTAGGGATGGGCTTCAGCAGCAGGTGGCAGAGCACGAAACATGGTGGGCATTGGCCATGGTGGGATCATGAAGTAGGTGAGTTGAAGGTACCAGACCAAGGCAGGGCACTAGTAGCTGTCATCAGGGTAAGCCTCTGGTGGTTACTGAAAATTCTTTGCTCCTGTGTGCTGCGGTCCCACCAGGCACTTGCACCTGCTGCCAGTGCCAGCCTCACTCATACACTGATGGTGCCAGAGCTGTGGCTCACACCCGCTGCCGACCCCTGGTGCCAGCCCCTATCACTCAGTGCTGTCAGTGGGTGCCAGTGATAGTGAGACTGGGGCCATGGTGGGAGGGGCTGGTGGGAACACAGAGGATGGGCTGAGACCTGCCTCTGTGCCCACCTCAGCCTCATGGCCCACAGTGCTTTCAAGATGAATGAATTCATGCATTGGGTGCCTAGTTTCCATATAAAACCCTAAAGTACTGAATTAAAACACACTAATAACATGTATGGCCAGTTACTGACTTAACTTTAGCCTTAGAGGAATGTATACTAAAAAAAAGGATAATATGTTAATTAGGGTGGATGTCTTCTGGACCTTCTGGACAAGCTGCAGAGGCTGCCTGAGGCTCAGGCAAGCCCAGGATGGTCACTGTTGGTGCCTAGGGCTGGTCAGAGGCTCAGGCAGCCATGGTGGCCACCAGTGGCAGCAGCAGCAGGGTGATGGGGGAAGAGCCTTCTCCTGATTAGCCAGGTCACCTCCAGCAGAGGGAGGCCAGACTGTGTGGCTTAGGCTGGGGGCTGATGCAGAGGTGGTAAGGGGAAATCAGGCTGCAGAGGGGAAAGGAAGAGCTTATCAGGTCAGCAGGGGCCAAGGTAGGGGAAATCAGGCTGGCAGGGTGGTAGTTAGGAGCAATCAGGCCAGCAGGCAGGCAGAGGCAGTTAGGGGATATCAGGAAGGCAGACAGAGGGGTTAGAAGCAATCAGGAAGGCAAGAAGAGGAGTTAGGGATCATTAGGCAGGCAGGCAGGTGAACAGTTAGGAGTCAGTGGTCCCAGATTGTAAGAGTGATGTTAGACCGGCAGTCAGACATCACCCAAGGGGTCCCAGGTTGGAGATAGTGCAGGCCGGGCTGAGGGACTGCCCTCATGCATGAATTTTGTGCAGTGGGTCTCTAGTCTATAATAATAAAAGTGTAATATACTAATTAGATTGGACAGCTGAACAACTTTCCAGATGTCCTTCTGGACGACCTTCCAGATGAAGCCATGACTGTGAGGGCCAAGGCAAGCTGCCACCGCTATGCAGGCCCAACCTCTTGCACAAATTTCGTGCATCAGGCCTCTAGTATTATTATAACTGGCTACATTTCAGATTCAAGCATTTGTTTCTATACTGCAGTATCATACTATATACTATTTATATAGATTCTGGGGGAAATTATGCCAAGATAAATAGATACTTTACTAAATCTTAGAATAATTGCTTACAAAAAAACTATAAACTTTGAATTTGTTAAAAAACAAACAAACAAACCTGAAGCCCGGCTGGCATGGCTCAGTGATTGAGCATTGACCTGTGAACCAGGATAGGAACTCACACTTCAATTCCCAGTCAAGGCACATGTGAAGGTTGTGAGTTCAATCCCTAGTGTGGGGTGTGCAGGCGTTAGCTGATCCATGAGTCTCTCTCATCATTGATGTGTCTATCTCTTTCTCCCTTCCTTTTTGACATCAATAAAAATATATTTTTTAAAAATACACTGAAAATGTCTCTTTAGAAAAATACTTATACAATCTGTTAGATTAAAAAAAAAAATAGCATTGCCTTTGGATTCAGCCAACTATAGACCTCGCTTGAGACTTTTTAATTCACAAAAAGTATTTAGCACCCCAAATTTCTAAAACTTCAAATGATATATTGAAGTCTTTCAAGGCCCAAGTGTTATATCATAAAAAAGGTTATATTTAACTTGGGAAGTTTCCCCATCAAAAATAAAAGTATTCCTTTAATATTTAGAAAATGTGTTAACTGTACTGATTGTCATCCACATATTTATGTAGGGTGTAGTAATTATCATACACACATTGGTTATGAGCAGGGACAGGAATCCAAATTACTTCCTAAATAATATGGCGTTATTTGGTGAGAGGTAGGTGAAGAGCAATTCTCCAGTTAAAAATTTACTTCTAGCTTCCCATTTTGCCCTTATTCTTCCACAGTGTTTATTGAAGCTCTTTACAAGACTTTTAATTGTGTCTGATTTGAAATCCATAACCTGCTATTTTCCCTACTCACTTTTTGGTGGTGTTATGTTAAGATTTGGCTTGGGGACAAGAGTGTTTAAAAGTAGGGACACATCATCAAGAGTTTTGAATAAATTATAAAATGTATATTCAACTATGTTATGATCAAGAGTTGAATTTAATTATAAACAACATCCACTATAAAGTTATTATAAAATAGCACACAATTTGAAACCAGGCAAGCATTTTGGCTCTGATGTAGTGAAAGATTTACTTTCTCAGTTTCACACATGGCCACTGAATGCCACACAACAGTCCATGTGGCCACATTATATTCTTGCACATAAATAATGACAAGGCAGAGAACAGCCACTAGTCCGAGGGCTTGGATGCCCAAGAACCATAGCAGAGTCTAGAAGAAAACCACCATCACTGGTTCCACAACGCGTTCTCCAAAATACATCTGAGCGAGGCCCATGCTGAGAAGGCTCCTGTTCAGTTCATTAAAAAGAGTCCTCATCTTCTTGTGGTTATCCCCAGGAGGCTCACCAGTGTGGTGTTGTGATTCTTCTACATACTTAAAAAAAGAAAGAAACAAGACAGCATAAAACATAAACATGAAATGAGAAATAGGTAAAGGTCTTTAAAAACTGCAACTCTCCCATTGAACACAAGACACTGGGGGTATTAGGGTATGCATGGGAGTGGGGGGCAATGGGAAGATATGTATACATGTAATACATTAATAAAAATTTTTTTAAAAAAGAAAAAAATTGCAACTCTCATCTGGCAGGCATAGCTCAGTGGTTGAATGTCAA
This sequence comes from Lasiurus borealis, assembly GCA_004026805.1. Taxonomy (NCBI): domain Eukaryota; kingdom Metazoa; phylum Chordata; class Mammalia; order Chiroptera; family Vespertilionidae; genus Lasiurus; species Lasiurus borealis. The sequence continues at coordinate 9,193 of PVJN01005170.1, read as the reverse complement.
CCTATGAACCAGGAGGTCACGGTTTGATTCCTGGTCAGGTCACATGCCCAGGTGGGTGCTTAACCACTGAGCCATGCCAGTTGGGCAATAAAACTATTTTTCATTTCAAAAATGTCTTTTCTATTCTACATCTACAGTTTAAAATTCATATTTAAGGGAAGATTTAAAAAATCTAATTTGTATTTGTAACTAGAGGCCTGGTGCATGAATTTGTGCACTAGTGGGGTCCCTCAGCCTGGCCTGCAGAATTGGCTGAAACTGACTGACATCCCCTGAAGGGTCCTGGATTGCAAGAGGGTACAGGCTAGGCTGAGGGACCCTATCGGTGCACAATCGAGGCTGGGGAGTGACATGAGAGGTTGGCCAGCAGGGGAGGAACTGTAGGAGGGCTCCAGGGCATGTCCAGCTCGTCTTGCTCAGTTCTGATTAGCCAGACCCTAGTACCAAGTTAACCTACTGGTCAAAGCATCTGCCATCAGTGCACGAAATAGTGAGTGGTTGAGCAGCCTTAGTATATTATTAGCATATTATGCTTTGATTAGTTGAATGGAAGACCAGACACTTAGCATATTAGGCTTTTATTATATAGGATAGCCAGACAGAATGGTTTTCAATATGATTTTTAGGTTGTTTTTTCCTATATAGTAGTCACTTGCATGAAGCAGAGTGTCACTGGTGAGGACTGGGAAAATGAGACTCATGGAGGCATTGTTATTTAAATGCAAACTTCAAGATTAAGCCAGAATTACTTTTGAATATGTATACTTTATATATAGTATGTTATATATATATATATATATAATACTTTTGGGTTTTCATTTCTATCAAAAAAAGTGTGGGCAATATCTCACCCCACCCAGTGGAGTTTGGCTCATTAAGAGAATGAGAATAACAATCATCCCAGAGACAGAGGCAGATCCCTGGGTACTTTGAGTCTTTGCTTGATCTGCTTCTGGACAACAGGGCTAGGAAAAGCAGACCTTGGTGCACATCTTGATTGTGTCCAAACCCACCAGCCCCTGCATAAGGAGCCACAAGCTGTGGATTGCTGATTAATTCAAACAGGGTACTCAGGCCAGTCACAAGTGATGCCTGATATTGTCCTATACTAGAGACCCTCAAAAATGCACCCTCCCTCAGGCCATTAGCAGATCTGCCTAATTACATAGAAACAAACCCAAGATAGGGGGTGAGGGGTTAAAAGCAAGCCCCAAATGAAACAACAAGAGAATTGAAGAGATAAGGGAAATTGTATCTGATAAATTGCAATTTATCAGATACAAAGTTTAGAATAAGGATGGAAAGGGTGCTCAATAGCATGAGAAAAGATGTATAAACTATGGAAAATGACAGTTGGAAATGAAAAATGGTAGAGCAGTAATAAAGAATACATTGTGTTGTGGGGCGACCCAGGTGGGACTCGAACCCACCCGAGAAAGACGACCATCAGACAGCCAATTGGAAAATTTAGGAAGCCTTTATTATGAACTGGAGTCTGGGCTCACGGTTCCACTGACACAGCAGAGAAGCACGAGAGCCCTGAACTTATGCAGCAAATGCCTTTTATCCTCAGCGCAGGAGGACTTGGCTAACTTTAATTGGCTAAGCATTACTCTTTATCTAAACTCTGATTAAACAAGCAGCTTGGAATGCAGATGTCCTTCTTAGGGGTGGTTTGTACGACCCTGTGGTTTCTCAGAGCTGGGTGTGCCTCAGGTACCTGGAGTTTGTGTACGAAAACCACCAGTTCCTGGTTTTACTGCCTCCAGGCCTGAGGTCACCCTGACCTTAATTCGACTCCTTATAGGTCCTTGCCCCTCCACAATTGGAAGGAATAAACAGCAGATTAGAGGAAACTGAGGATCAGATTAGTGAATTAGAAGTCAGGGTAGAAAAACATCACTCAATCAGAGAACCCAAAAGAAAAGACAATTTAAAAACAGGAGGAGAGTGAAAAGGAGCTGTGGCACTGTAAATATTTCTCTCTTTTTGAGGCTAGAGAGTGGTCCAGATCCTGAGTAGGGGCTGCTGGGTGTTGTGGGGCAACCCACAAGAGATGACCACCAGAGACAGATATCAAAATTTATGAGCCTTTATTAAGCTGGCCAGAGACTACAGTTACAGCACTTCAACAGCAGTCCAGACCACAGGTGTTACAGCAAATTTATACTCAGAAACCACCAGAGGGAGTTAGGACTCTTACAATGACAATCTAAAGGTTACAAAAGTTATTTCAGCCATTTCCAAGAAACTCAGGGCACAGGTACAACACCTGGGCATGCTTGGCTGGAGCATGAACCACTCTCTCCCCCCAAACTCCAACAGACCCATTGTTTAGTGACCTACTCCATCTTCCTCTGTCTTAACGCACCCTGCCTCCTGGAGCAATGGAGGAGCTGTGCAATGTTTTCAGCCCAGAACATGGGGATTGAGAAAATGAAGGAAAGAGACAGACACAAAAGATAGAAGGAAAAATCTGGGGCCCAGTGGGACAGCTGTCCTCTGATGAAGAGACAGTGACCCAGAGCCATGCAGCTTATTTTCTATAGCAAAAACCAGGAAGTTTTACTAAAGCCTAAGAAAAAGGAGATTATATGCATTCTTGTGGCTTCTTTGTAATTATCACTTCTGGGTGGGTCAAGATAATCATGTTTGTTCCCAGTGCTTGGCTAGATTTAGATAATGAAACCCATCCTTTGGTGCCTGAGCTGAAGGTCAAACTGACAATACACCTGCCTCTGGCAAGGTGTGTTTCCAGGATGTGGCTCTGCCAAAGCCACTGCATTCAGTTGACAATAATTAAAGAAATATCCATGTGCCTTCCCAAGTGATCTCTATATCTACCCCTTCTTTACTTTTAAATGTAGCTTATGGACAACTAGTTGGAGCCTTTGGAATTGAGATCACAGGTGCTTGCTGCTGACTGAAAGAAAGCAGGATAAAATTAGTAGTACACAAAGGAGTCCTATTAGGTAGCAGATGGTGTGTTTTAACATATTCCATGGATTAAATTCTTTTAAATCATACAGGAATTCTTTTGCCAATTTTGCAGGAGATATAATTTCATCATGACTATTCTGAATGGCTTGCACATGTTTATGTAGCCACACTAGGTTTATACTGATATTATTATGATGCCATATTCCCTGTAGGTGCATCTTGATTTTATTCCAATCCATAGAGAAATGCTATAGTGGGCTGAAGTCACATAAATATCTGTAAAAGCAGCCTGGCATTGCAGCTGCTGTCTAATCTTTACACTTTCTAATTGATTACCTAATTCTATTACTATAGCTTCCAAAACATTAGCTTTGTTTCTAGCTTTTTGTCTATATCTTCTTGATCATGAAATGTAGCTGAGATGTTCTGAGCTAATTCATTGACAAGCTTTGCATTCTGGATTCTTTCAGTCAATGCAAGAGAAGCAGTCACAGCAGATGCGATAACAGTAACTAGGGTAACAAGGCCAAAAATAATAAGTCCCAAAGCACACTTTTCCCAGGACAGCTGATTGTGTAGTTCCTGCAATGCCTGGAAGCCCACACCATGATACCATTTTCCTGTTATATTGGTAGGAAGCATAATAAAAGAAGGCTGCTTTAAAATTAATAAATCTTCATTCAGGTTATGCTTGGAAACACAGCTGGTAAGATTACAATGATGGCATTGGACAGCATAATGGATGCCTAATCTGGTGATATTCACATTTCTAGTCACCAATACATATGGAGGCTGGACATAGGCTTTTAAGCAATAGTAAGGGTTCAATGAACACACTCCTTTAATATCAGCTAAGAAAGAGCCAGAAAAATTAAGAAAGTCAAGGACAGCAGCTAAACACCAAAGATCTTTCTGCAAACCCCCTGTTTTTATGGTCAGGGCATTACCCACAAACCTTCCTGGCAACATGGGCTCATGATGGGGACGTTTAGCATCAAGTCTGTGGGACCAATCCAATACCTATGAGTCAGAGCCAGAAATATTATGTCTCACTGGTACAAGATTGGCACAATCTTGCCAATGAGGAAATGCTTCCAGCTCAGTAGTGGTGCTATTAGGGCAGTAGCGGAGCGGTGGATGCTTATCTAACAGCTATCGATCGGGTGGCCTTAGAAAATCCTAGTTTAGTAATTGTCTGAATATATTTCCCCATATTCCAGGGTCCTGCAACATTAGTAATGTCTGTGCCTCCATAGGATGTCTTATTTTCTTGGCCAAGCTGCAAACATCCTGAAACCTCCCTTTTAAATAAACAAATAGGGAGCTCCCCACTAAAACCATTATAAGTATAATTACCTTGGGAAGAAGGAGTTATGTGCTTGTTGGAGCTACTTCTGACCATATTGGTGTTATTAGTAAATACTGGCACTGGTTCCTCAGTCCAGATGGTTGGAATGACCACAGGGGGGACTGAAACATATGTCCAGCAAGTTTCTGCTGCAGCCATACTTACCTGGTAGCTGAGAAGAGCCAGCATAGGAACAATAAGGGTAGAGTGGATTACCTGAACCCCTGTTCTTTCACCACTTGCCAAGCATTGATGGTAAGCTTCTTCAGTTGACCCCATGTGGGGACACTAGCTTCTCTGATGGCCTTGGTCAACTGTTTTGTACTTTTGTCTTTCTTCAGGGTTGGTGGCTGAGCTGGCATCATTATGGGAGCTGTGAGCTGTTCTCTCAGGTCCATGGTCGTGACGCACCACTCTTTCTGGAAAGATACAAACGTGCCCTCTTCCCCACATTATTACTGGATTTGGCCTTCTCCATTGACCTATTTGTAAATCCATGATGGGTGCCATACTGGCAGATACTATGGCACCAGGAGCTTGATGCCTCTCGGCTGCTGTGTGATGCTCATTGTCACAATTAAAAAAAAAAAAAGTGTAAAGGGCATGATTTAACTAATTCTGTGGAGTAAGATTATACCCCTCTCACCCTTGCTGTTTGTGTAATTGAGTCTTTAAGGTTCAATTAGCTCTTTCTACAATTGCCTGTCCCTGGGGATTATATGGAATTCCTGTTTTATGTATTATTTGATATTGCTTGCAAAACTGCTGAAAGGAGGAACTAAAATAGGACCATCCCATGACTGGAAAAGCTGGTAGGCAGTGGTTAATTACATGCTTTGCAATTTCCCATTTGGGGAGTAGTGAAAATGAAGCAAGAGCATGTATCTATGGAGACATGGACCCACCGAAATCTGCCAGATTCAGGTATATGAGTGATACCCATTTGCCAGATTTGATTAGGCTTAAGTCCTCAGGGATTTACCTCTAATGCTGGCACAGGGAGGTGGATAACACACTGAGGGCATTGCTTGACAACTTGGCGAGCCTGCTCTCAGGAAATATCGAGTTTCTTGTGCAAGGCAGAGGCATTGTGAAGCTGTGCCCTGGGAAAAGGAGTGACCTCCTTTACTGAGGCAATGAGGCAATCTACTTCCTCATTACCTGCAGCCAAGGAACCCAGAAGGCCAGAATGGGATCTAATACGGCCAATGAAACATGGAAATTGTCATTCTCAAATAACCTTTTGAAGGCTGAAAAATAAATGAAAGAGTTCCTCCAATAGTAGTGTGTCCTATAGTAGCTGTTTCAATAACGTTGGTCATACTTACCACATAAGCACTATCACTATATAGGTTGATGGACTCCATAGCAAAATCTGTCAAGGCATAAATAAGAGCTTGTATGTCTACCAGTTGTGCTGAAATATAAGGGATTTGAAGGACCTTTGCTCCTCTGATGCAGTGTATCAGCCTTTTCCAAAATTGGATCCATCTGTAAAAATGGTTAAGGTCTGTAGTGGTGCTATTAGGGCAGTAGCGGAGCGGTCTTTGCATATACTTAATAAAAACTTTCTTAGGATTCCTAAGTATATTGAATAAATTTGTCATTTCTCCCATCGAGATTTTTAGGTAAGGTCTTAACTAATTAATGTCCTCTAATAACCTTTAAAAGTCCTTTAAGGGAGAGAAAAAATGGCAGCGCCATAAACAGATGTGTCCGGAGCCTTGTCGCAGAGCAGACAGAGAGAACAGCTGAGGGTCACACTGGGAGTGTTTGTTAGTGAGTTAAGGGACAGGATACCTACAGGAGAAGGTGGGGGACTGCTGTACAGGGTACCCCTGACCAGGAAACCCCACTGCCAAGAGTTTTTTTCTCCCAGAGCCACCAGCATGAACACGGAGAAAGGGGAAAGTGGATGTTTACGGCAGCCTGAAAAACTACAGCTGCAGCACCCACTGAACAGCTGTAGGACCCAGAACACTGCTCCCCATTAGGCACAAACACTTGGATTCAGAGGAGCTCCACATGCCACATGGAAAGGTAAGATTTCACCTAGGATAAGGGGAGAGAACTACATAACCAGACATCCAGAGAAGAAAGGCCATGGGCAGACAAAGAAACAGCCCACATCTGAAAGAAAAGCAGGCATTGAGAGAAAAGGAAGTAAACGGAATGGAGGCAAGCAACCTGCCACAGAAAGAATTCAGATTAATGGTCACAAAGTGGCTGAAAAGAATGGAAGACAAATTCAACAATATGAGTAAGAACCAAAAGGAAATGAAGAAGAACCAAGAGGAAATGAAGAATAATCAAGAAGAAATGAAAAATGACATCACTGCTGTAAAGAACTCAATAGAAAGCATCCAAAGTAGACTAGAAGAGGCTGAGGACTGCATCAGTGAGCCAGAAGACAAGGCAGGAAAAAATACCCAAGTACAGCAACTTCTAGAAAAAAAAAAATTAAAAAGCAAGAGGAGAGCCAAAGGGAATGCTGGGATAACATGAAACAAAACAACATCCACAAATTGGGGTTCCAGAAAGAGTGGAAACTGAGCAAGGAATAGAAAACCTGTTTGAAGAAATAATGACAGAAAACTTCCCTGATACAGGGAAGAAAAAACCCATACAAATCCAAGAAGCTGACAGAGTCCCGAGCAAAATGAACTCTAAAAGACTGACATCAAGGCACATTATAATTAAATTGGCAAGCACCAATGACAAAGTAAGAATCTTAAAAGCGGCCAGAGAGACACAGAAAGTTATCTACAAAGGAATCCCCATCAGACTAGCAACTGATTTCTCAACAGAAACTCATCAGGCCAGAAGGGAATGGAATGAAATATACAAAGCCATGCAAAAGAAGGGTCTGAATCCAAGAATACTGTACCCAACAAGGCTATCAATCAAAATTGAAGCTGAAATCAGGAGCTTCACAGACAAAAAAGGACTAAGGGAATTTATTACCACCAAACCAGCAATGCAAGAATGAAGAATGGTAAAGAGTCTGCTGTGTAAAAAAAAAAAAAAAAAAAAAAAAAAAAAAAAAAAAAAAAAAAAAAAAAAAAAAAAAAAAAAAAAAAAAAAAAAAAAAAAAAAAAAAAAAAAAAAAAAAAAAAAAAAAAAAAAAAAAAAAAAAAAAAAAAAAAAAAAAAGGAGGCAAAGAAGGAACATAGGGATAAAGAACAAAATTGGTGACAAATAAGTACCTTTCAATAATAACTTTAAATGTAAATGGATTAAATGCTCTAATAAAAATACATAGGGTAACGGATTAGATAAGAAAATATGACCCACATATCTGCTGTCTACAAGAAACCCACAACAGAAAAAAAGATGCACACAGACTGAGTGTGAAGGATGGAAGACAGTTTTTCAGGCAAATGGAAATGAAAAAAAGCTGGGATTGCCATACTTATATCTGATAAATTAGATCTCAAAGTGAAAGACATAACAAGAGTTTTAGATTGCAGAGGAGGAGCCAAGATGGCGGCATAGGTAAACACCTACACTGCTGCCTCACACAACAATTTCAAAACTACAACTAAAAGACAGAACAGACATCATCCAGAACTACAGGAAAGCTGGATGAGTGGAAGTTCTACAACTAGAAGGAAAGAGAGGGGCTCACAGAGACTCAGGGGAGCTGTAAAAAGCTAAGGTACAGAGACGCGCGTGCTGAGAGAGCGGGTGCCCAAGTACCTGGCTGGCTTTCTCTGACAGGAGGGAAACAGAGACCCCCAACGGCATTGAACCCCTTATCCTACAACACTAAACCCCAGATCCAGCTGAAACTCATACGGGGGTAGTTTGGACTGTGAAAAGGGAGAAGTGCACAGAAATTTAGGGGAGTCACAAAAAATAGGAGGTCTGGTCACGATAGCGCGCACGCGCACACACAGGGCGCCGGCGCCACACTGAGGAAAGATTGCTGATTGTGCTGCTGGCTTGTGCGACTGGGCGGGTGACAGACCTTCCCAACTGTGCCACTTCGGAGTCCACTGGGCCCCTGTTTCGGGCGAAACCCTGGAGACCTAGACTCGTGTGGTCCTGGTGCGCAGGGGAGCAGGGGAGCTGGAAAGGCAGCGGTCTAGAGGCACTGCGGGCAAGCGGGAACAAGGATGGCTCCAGCCATTACCCAGTCACGTGAGACTCGGGGGGCCGCGGAGGGCGGGGCCGACTGGAAGGCAAGGCGGTCCCTTAAGCCCTGAGACTCCACCCATCCCAAGCTCAGCTGAGGCTTCTGTGGTCTTGCAAGTAAAAAAGTTTCCCCGACATAGTGAAAATGTCAAGACAAGGGAAGGGATCACGATCAAAAGAAATGGAGGAAAAAAAACGACTGAATATAGAGTTCAGAACCATGCTTATAAGGTTTTTCAAGAATATGCTAGAAAAGGCGGATAAATTTAGCGAAAGCCTACTAGAGATACAAAAGAGCCAATTAGAGATGCTAGAGATGATGCATAAAATTAGCAAGCCCCAAGAGGAGATGAAAAAGGACCAACTAGAGACACTAACTGAAATAAAAAATATACAGAGTCCTAACAACAGACTAGAGAAAGGCAAGAATCAAGTAAAAAATTTGAAATATAAAGAAACAGAAAACACTCAACTGGAAAAGCAAGAAGAGAAAAGAATCCAAAAATGTGAATATAATGTAAGGAGACTCTGGGACAGCTTCAAGCGTACCAACATCAGAATTGTGGGGTTGCCAGAGGAAGAGAGAGAGCAAGATACTGAAAACCTATTTAAAGAAATAATGACTGAAAACTTCCCACATCTGGTAAAAGAAATGGACTTACAAGTCCAGGAAGCACACAGAACCCCACATAAAAGGAATCCAAAGAGGACCACACCAAGACACATCATAATTAAAATACCAAGAGCAAAAGACAAAGAGAGAATATT